>PVJA010005415.1:41268-71442 GCA_004027025.1 Myocastor coypus
ATTTCTTCTCACACTGAAGATGGGTAATGGTACTCCCCCACCAAGGGAGGCCTTATGAGGATTAAACTTTTGCATGAACTCCAGCCCCAACACTTTTTGTTGTTGCTGTTGCTTTTGTTCTTTGTTTTGTGACAATACTTTTCTAAGTCTCCAAGTTGCCCTGGTTGGACCTAAACGTGGGGAATCCTCCAGCCTAACAATACATTATCTAAGAAATATTTTCTGCCTGGGGATGTGGCTCATTGGATAGTTCTTGCCTTCCATGCACAAAATTCTGAGTTGAATTCCTAACACCACACATACACGCACACACACACGCGCACACACACACACACACACACACCTATATATCTTGCATTTTGAAGAACATGCAGGAGCAAATGGGAATCATTACAACTACAGCTGCACAAACACTGTCCACTCACTTGTGTATCTTTGACTAACACGTCCAGGAGAATCATGGACACTTTGGTCAGTTTCACTAGTGTGACTCATTTGCCATCACGAATGCAAGATCATTCTTTGCTGGTGATCACAGAATCCCCAGGGACAGGCTGCCCCTTGGGGAAGCTCTTCTCTCGATGTCCCCTGGTCCTCTCCACAGAGGAGCACTGCAGATCCAAAGAAATCAGAGATATAAATTGGATCCGGGTACAAAGGACTTTGAAACTAGTTGAGATCTTAAGTGAGTCACATTCCTATTTTTCTTTTTTTCTTTCTTTCTTTCTTTTTTTTTTTTTTTGCCAAAGTGAACAAAAGAGAAAAAAATGTATTAAATTTATTTTCTTTCTCATAGGGCTTCCTTTATAAACCATGAACATTATGATTCAATAACTGGGCCTCCATTCTCAACTCATGCATCTTATTTATTCAAAGCTGCAGGTTGTTTGTTGACATTCCCCAGGCTGCAAATGTGTCACCAAAGGGAATATTTTTCTACTTGTTTCTTCCATCATTTGAACTCTTATTTAATGAGGGCTAGGAAAGGGCAGAAGAAGGGGTGAGCAAAATGGCATTTCTGGTACTTTTCTCTGTCTTTTGCCAATATTTTAAGTGACTGTTGTCAATTTAGGATTTCCTTGGAGAGGAAACAAAGAACAGAGGAAAGTGTTCCTTCTCACGGAAATGAGAGATGTTCATTCTCCCAAGGGCTGGGTGTCGCCAAACAATATCTGTTCAGTGTTGGACAAGAGAGACACGTGTCATCCCTCTGTACTTCAAGGCTGAATACTAATTTAGAACAAATGTTTTAGCTTTTTAGATAACTCTCTGGCAAGATAACAGAGTTAATTTTGTTTTCTTCTATAATTGTCATAGATGCATTGGTGATTATTTTGTTTATTAATTCATTCGCATTCCCATGGGCCAGTGCACCATCTCCATGAGATCAAGAACCATATCAGTTCTGCTTGCCGTTTTATTCCTGACCTACAACTATGAGCCAACAATAATCACAACAAACATTTTCAGAATTATTTGTCAACTAATATGGAAAGTTATATGAATTTCAGTAAATTTCTTATGGGCTCAAGGACTTAATGTCTTTCTTCTGTTAACTGAGAGTTAGTGGAAGGGAAACAATTGGATGATCTATGAAGGTTCTTTTAGATTTTAGCATTTAGTTTGTAATCAGCAGAAAAGAACTTTAGACTTATCTATTGCTTTCCTGATTGACTGACTGACTGACTGACTGACTGACTGACTGATTTATTCCATTTATGCCTAGTATGTGCCAAGCTATTGTACACCTTCTATGCTAAACATTCCATAGGGCTGAATAATATATATAATCAGATAGGTCACCATATAACTGCATGATACAAGAGTTAAAGAAAACCAATATATTCTGAAGAAGTTAGGAAACCTTTCAAAATATAAGTAATATATAATCTGGCTCTTCAAAGTTGAATGGCATCCTTCCAGTATATTAAGGAAGAAGAGTTGGAGAAGCTGTTTCTATTAAGAAAATAAAGGGAAGATGATCCGTGAATTATTTATATTTTATTCACTATGGCATAATTGTCTAATATGAAACTAGCATAGTGGTACAATGGCATCTAAGTGACTTGGGAAGGACAAATGGCCATAAATGTATGCAGTGAAATTAGAGCAATATTTTGGGACCCAAAGAAATCATCCCACTGTATCATGCTTCGCTTCCATAGAACTTGGCAAGACATGTAAGGGAGAATCTAAAATGTAAATGTGAGAGCAAAACAACATGTTTGGGGTAAATATGGTGCCAGATATTAGTCATAAGTTTTGCTTCTGAAAAGCAAAATGTATAACACAATAGATATAAGAGAATGAAATATATGAGACAACGTTAGGTACAAATGGACATATAATTCTATCAAATTTTATATATTGTGAATCAATCTATTGAAAAAATACACCAAGGATTTAATTTCTATTTAACAACACACAGTGGAAAGTATCAGAAGTGGAAAGGAGTGAGTGTGGAGAAGGAGAGAGAGGCGGGCACAGGGTGCAGAGAGGGAGAGAAAGGAAAAGGAAAGATCTCTCTTCCATAACTTCACAATATTTGAAGATATGGAAGATTGGTGTTTCCCTGAAGTTTGACGTACGCTAGCCCTCTTTACTAGCTGCTGATGGAATTCTCATCAATATCACATTTTGTAACATGAGATTTCCTATTGTAATGTAACATAAGTAGATACTAATAAAATATATAAAAACAGTCTTCTTAGTTTTATACAGTCCTCACTTCACCCTGTTAGGACCTAAGCAGACCGAATGACACAGAGATGGAGGCTCGTGACTGTACCATATCAAATCAGTTATTCAATGATTATTGTGAAATAGTATTGAAGCAATGGGATCCCGGGGACTGTGCATGGGGAAATTCAGCATCCAGATGCCTGGAATAATTTGTTAGGCGTATTTCTTGCTGTGGCCCTGGTGCTGACATTTCTCTAATGATTGCATCATTCTGTCTTTAAGTAGTGAACCTTGTTATGTTTTTCTGCAATTTCCTTAGGTGATATTTCAGTCTTTTCTTTAGAATATCAGGAATTTACCAATGAGAACAGCCAAAACCCACGAAAGAAATAATACTGGCTGTTTTGTGAGTGTTCATAAATGCAGTTGGTATCATAATAAACTAAGCTTGAAGATAAGAATGTCATTGATGGTTTTAGTACATGGAGGCATAACTCTACATTTAATATTACATAGCTCTGTCTTATGTCACAGATTCAGTTTTCAGTCTGTCAAGCATTTTATTATTGTTTTTTTTTTTTTCTCTGAGTCCTCTGGTAACAGGATATGCAATTCTTCCATGAAAAATGAGTAATCATATATCTACACTTAATACATTTTCCTTGCAACTTCCATGCCACATCCAGATTAGCTGTGTTAATACCATTCCACTTAATGCTAATGGTGCTTTAGGAAAAAAATCCTGAAAGCAAAGACATTTTCAAGTCACTTTAAAAATTCCTTATTCACTTTAAATATTTCATTAAATTAATTTTTCAAAATAACAAAACAAACATTCATCAAGTGAAACTAAGCATGACCCCCTCCGATGGCTGCATTGGCTGTTTCCCTGCTGTGCCCCTGAATAATTCATATCAGTACATTTAATGCATCTTCATTGTTAAAATCAGCTTCTCTCACTTACATGAAATTTATATCATATGCAAGCAAAAATAAAGCTGTTAGGAAACTGACATTGGAGTTTTGTTCGTCTCCATGATTTATATCTAGCTGTCTCTGCCTGCCCGTGTATAAAATATGCTGCAGAGTTATCTGCACATCCACCGGCCTGCTACCAGCTTTAATCCCATTAGCAAATGTGTGGAAAATACAGGCCAGGGTACTATGGTACCTCTGCCCATGGCCTGGTTCCCTACATTCACCGTTACGAGCTCCGCAGTCACTGCTCGCCCGTTTGCACTCCCTTTACTCACGCTGCAGGACAGATGCACCTTGTATACTAAGTGGCATCCAAGAATCAAAGCCAAGTCAGAGAATACTAATCAGTTTTAACTTTTTGCAAATCAGTCTGCTTGAGCTCACCTGACGCGGTACAGGAAAAAAATCCTTCATCTTATTTTCTCCTTGCCGCTTTGAAGTCTGTTAACTGGAAAACTAAATGATTTTCAAAGACACACTGTTTATCAATATTAGAACACATCCCCAATCCCTTGATGAAGAAATTACAGGAAAGGAAGAGGAAAAAAAAGAGTACAGGAAAAGCAGCGCTGGGCAGGGCGGGACAGGGAGGGAAGGAAGGGGGATGGGAAGGAGGCCAGAGTTCAGCAGCAGAATGAGGAGAGGGAGTTAAGCAGTTCAGGAAGCCACGCTATTATTAAAGAAACTTAGTTTCTATCAGTTTATTTTTAATTCTATTTGCATAAATGTGTAGCAAGTAAAATTGTAATGACAGAATCCAAATAATAAAATGATTTATAAGATACTTCCTGAGACTTTATCAGAATATTTGAACACTGTCACTATTTCTATTTGAGGGTGTTCCATCATAGGACCAGTACATGTCAAAATTATGCACAAGAACCTGACTATGACTAATATTTTTGTATTTATACTGAATCATAGCAACACGGTGTTAAAACTGTATGGTATTATTTTATTAGGAGCTAGAAATATCTCTCTGTAAGCAACATTACAGATATTACTAATAGTTCAAGGATAGTTTCTTCTTCTTTCTCTGTTTGATTTTAATGGTGACTGGTGGGTATCTTGTTTTATGGAGCTCACTCTTAGAAAACATAATTTTATTTTATATCACAGTATTTTGATGCGCTGTAGGGTTTGGCATCCTTTACAATCCACGCAAACAAATTGTCAGCAGCGCAGTGAGCTGGCTCCTCGCCCTAACAGCTGCCTATCACAGGACTGAGGCTGAAGAAGGAGCCACACAGCATGCTGGCTGCTTTCTTTTCATGTTTATATGAAATCTGAAAATTTGGATTTTAGTCACTCTCCCCCACTCTCTATCTTAGGAAACTGATTGATTTGTATAATTCATCCTAATATCTCACTGCTAGATCTCTACTTTCCTAGTTTTTTTTTTTTTAATTGAAATTAAAGTGACTTCATGAAACTTTCCAGTTACAAAAAGTTAAAAGTACTAAATAGATGTAAAACACTACCTTTAGTCACAACAGGAAGTAGTTTGCCTTGGTGCATCTTCACCAGCACTACATGAATTTTTACAAGGAACTTTGGGAGGAGACGGGTGCTGGCAATGCAAGCCATAATTTACAATCACTTTGATGGAGTTTTCATCGTTGGCAGACTGACTGAATTATTTCTTAGGATAAAAACAAAATATACTTTATGAACACATTAGTAGTGTAATAAAATAAGAAATATAGTTTGATAAATGAATATTGATAAAAATTTCCTAGATTTCCTAAAGACCAGGCCGGCTTTGGTCTTCTGTGCTGCACACACACAACCAGAAATTACCATGATTACCATATTATCAAATGAATCAATATTACTGAGTCGAACAACGCTTAACTTGATAATGCTGTACTTACCCAGAGTGGTAGTAAGCTGTTTTCATCTTCTATGTGTAACTTTGTTTTTAAATACTTCTAATTGTATTACAGAATCTTATGAGAATCATTATGGAACAGCAAAACTAAATCTATTATTTCAGATAATTCACGCTAAATTATGTTACTTGGCCTAGATAACCAGGTTGCATTTAAATCAATCAACTTATAGTGCACTGGACACAATTTGGTATTTTTAACACTGCTCTCAAAAAGCAAGACAAAAGTTTATGTAGGTTTTTCTATTCAAAGTCATCTAGTCGTTATGGATAAAGTAAAAGTAGCTAAAAAGAAGATTCTGCCAGATAAATTACTTAAATAGGTAACAATCTAATAGCCATTTAGTTTAGAAAACAAGTTTTACTTGATTAAAGAAATTAACATAGGAAAACTGTTGTATGATAGACCTAAACTTTTATCCATTTCTTAATGATCTATGAGTTAGCCATGATTTCCAGCATGTGGTGCCATGGGTGGAATATGTAAGTCATAGAATTTAATGGGAGGATGTGATGCAAATGTGTTAGTCTGTTTTTCATTACTGCGACAACAAAATACTTATGAAAATCAACTTAAATGAGGTAAGGTTAATTTTAGCTCACAGCCTCAGAGTGCAGGTTACTTGGCTCCAATAATTCTTAACTTTGGCGAGGACAAGCAACATAGCACAAGGGCATGGTCGAGGCAAGTGGCTCACACCATGTAGCTAGAAAGCTGTGTGTGTGTGTGTGTGTGTGTGTCTGTCTGTCTGTCTGTCTGTCTGTCTGTCTGTGGTGGGGCACACACTCTCATGTGTACCTGTATGTGTGAGAGAGAGGGGGACAGAGTGAAACTAAAACAGAGACAGAGATAGAGACAGACAGAGACAGAAAGAGAGAGACAGAAAGAGACAAGAAGAGACACAGACAGAGAGGCAGAGACAGATAGATAAAGAGTCAGTGGACAAAATTTGACTCCCAAATTCACACCCCAATACCTACTCTCCTCAACCTGGCCCATACTTTCTAATTGTCCATTCAGCTAAGAACTCAATGGATTAATTCACTGACCATATCCTCGTAAGAAGACCATTGCTCAAAGCTCATAATGTGACCTTCAAAAGACAGACAGTTCCTATTCCAACCATCCTAGGCAGAGTGCCTCTGGAGCAGGGCTGATGCACTGGTCCTTTCTTGCTTTTCACTTTGAGCTCCTAGCCATGAGGTGAATGGCTTCTGCACCTTCCATGACCTCATGCTGCCCTAACACTGATCCAAGAGCAATGGTCACAACAAACCAAGGGTAAAGAAACAGTAGTGTGGAATCTCAGTGATTGGCAAAACTCAAATAATTCACAATGAGCTTCATAATGTGAGAACATATATCCCGTTGTCCTTAATGTGTTTGAATCTATGGAAGGTAATTTAAAAACAGTCATAATGTGGCCATGCTGTAGTGCCACGGCAAAGCACTGCACTGGCAAGCACAAGGCCCTGAGCTTAATACCCAGTGCCAAAAATAATAAAAATAAAGCCAATGATGAAGAGAAACTTTCATTTTTAAAGATCAGTCAGTGCATCTGTAGTGTGCCAGTCACTGAGGCATGAGAATCACAAGCTTGCGGCCAGTCTGGGCAACTTAGTGATTCAGTGGTGCTGCTGCCAAAAAAGGGGGGAAATACGTGCTGTGGATGAAACCTAATAGCAAGGCCTTGGGTTCAGGCCTTAGTACTGTGATAAACTGACTAATGTTTAATTAAGTTTTTAAAAAGTGTGGGGCCCGGCAGGATAGCTCAGTGGTCTAAAGCACCTGCTTAGGAAAGCTTGAATGACTGCAGGGACCGCGCTTTGATCCCTGGCACCACATGCTGCGCCAGCCCTGCCCTCAGGGCAGGCTGAGCCGGCCATACAAATAAATAAATAAATAAATAAATAAACAAACAAACAAACAAAAGTTCTGAAACAAGAAAAACAAAATAAAATAAAAAATTCTAAAAAAAAAGAAAGTTCCTCCATATTTTTGTGTTTCCTTATGGAACATAGAGATCTGTTATTTTTTTTGTTATGTTAAATATGCTTCTGGTTTCTTCCTTGTCAAAACTGAGTTCACTTTCACCTAAATGATACCTACACTTATAGTACCTTAAAATGACAAAGCAAGTTCATCAGTGTTTTTCTAATCTAAGAGGGGAGATTCAATGTGCTTTAAGTGCTCTACTCAACAACATAGCTTACTGCAATTGAGGATGACCTCTGTCAAGGACCTCTGGGTATGGGCAAGGTTAGGGTGAAGGCAAATTTCTGTTCAAATTTCCCGGGATATTTTCTGAATCAGTTTAATTCTGTAGTCCAAATCTGCTATTACTAATAATACATTGCTTTATTATGAGATCTGTGAGTAGATGAATGGATTTCTAAGTACATTTAAATGGAGAAACATAATTTCATCCTTACTCCTCAATTGTCTGAAAATCCTCACTTTACTGCCTTCTTACATCTGTTTTCAGAACTAGTTTTTCTTTCGAATATATGAAAACATTCTCTCTCTTTTTTTTTTTTGGTATCAGGGATTGAATTTAGGATGTTGGGTTGGTCAGGCAGGTGCTTATCCCACTGAGCTATCTCCCAAGTCCTGAAAATAATCATTGTAAGAAATGGATCTTCCTTTTTATTCAAATACCTAAAATATTTTTAAAAACTTATTTGATTTATGATATATGAATGTATTTTTCTTAAGAGTGTTGGAAATACACAAACAGAATCAGAAAATCTGGAAAAATAAATCATACTGATAGAATTTTCAAAGCATTTATTTCCTATTATACTGATGGCACTACATCATGCCATTGTGCAGATATTTCAAATCATCTCTTGATAAACTGTTTCTTCAATGAACTGTCCCTGTGATAACCTACACCAATAAAGATGGACGTGGGTGGTCTGTTTTGAAAGGTAATCTACCAATTGCTGAAAAAGTCACAAAAGCATATTGTTGAACACTTTGTTTTGTTTTGCTTTTTCTGTGGGACAGGGGTTCGAAATCATGACCTTGTGCTTGCCAGGTAGGCAGAATATATTGTTTTCTGAAAGAGTTATGCTGCAAGTTTCGCATTAGCTTGTACTGTCCATTGACCACAGAAATACAGTTATAGACAATGAAGGAATTCAGCATCATTTTTGAGCTAGCTTAGGTAAGTGTCTCACTGAAAGACTTAATACAGAGTGCGGAAATAAAGCTTAAAAGTGGATAAAGGAAAGCTAGGAAGATGATTTCTCTAGTCTCTTGTCCCTATCTCTTCATAGAATCCAACCTCAAACTTCATGATTCATTAACAGTCATTTCAAGGCAATGCCCCATTTCTGGATGATGGTAGGTTCTCTCACTCTGTTTAGGTTCACCATAAATTCTGTTTGTACTAGAACCTGTGATTATTCTAGGAGAGGGCCTAAATATTAATCAGAAGGCATGCTTCTTTTATTTTTTGTCTGTTTTTTGGAGACAGGGTCTCACCATGCAATTCACGCTGGCCTTGAGCTCCCTTTTGTGGCCCAGGCTGGTCTTGAACTCGCTTTGATCCTCCTTCCTCAGCCTCCCAAGTGCTGGGACTACAGGCATGCTCCACCATGCCTGGCAAGACATGCTTCTTAAATATACTGCTTTTCAAAAATTAACTGTTGGCAATAGCTTTCTAAAAATGATTATTTTGCAAAGCAGTTGAAGTAAAATCTTTTGAAAGTTTAAATGTCTTACTGCTGAGAATATGTACTGTTTACTTATCATAATTCACCCATGCTAATTTACAGAGCACTATTTGTAAATTGCATGTGAATGAAAATGTATGCTTCAATTTACAAATGGATATTCTACAAATAACAAATTAGAAACAGAAAACAAAAGAGTGTCTTTGTATCCTAAAAGGATTGTGTCATAGAAGGTAGAGAGAAAGAGAGAGAAGAAAGAGAAACACAGAGTCAGAGAAACAGAGAAACCTTACAAGTATAGTATCTGTAGTCAAATAGTACAAACATAAACTTGTCAACATCAAGATAGCTTTTTGTATTGGAACATGACAAATATGTCACCGCTCACTAACAAAATCTCTGTCTTTACCTAATTTGCATAAATCTAACTTTTGTGATTCCAAAATCTTTTTCAGAATGAGGCAAGAATTATAGTACATTGATGAATAAAATGAAGTAAACCAAGGTACAAAATCACATGGGAGGGTGATTTGTTCTATTCATTAAAATGCAAAATATACAAAATCAACTGGGTGTGGTGGCTCACGCCTGTAATTCCAGCATTTGGGAGACTGATGCAGGAGGATCAGTGTGAGTTTGAGAGACCAGCCTGGGCTACAAAAGTAAGCTCAAGGCCAGCCTGAACTGCATAGTGAGACCCTGTCTCAACAAGTCAAAAAAAAAAACAACAACAAAAAAAAAACTATTGACCCAGAAGTTCTGTGTGCAGACTCTGTCCCAAATATCTTTCAATGAGGGAGTGATTATTAAACTTTACAATATAAAATAAAGTACTGTTTAAACATCAAAAATGAATTATATGGCAATCTGCTGACTTGGAAGTGTTTTGCAGCACATGATATGAAATGTGAAGTATACAGCTATGCATCATCAAAGGAGGCTCAGGCTCACTGTAGAAATAAAATGCTGTGTGGAAGCAGAAATATGTCTATAATGACTTTTTATTTGTGTGGCAATGAAAAGTAAAAGATTTTAATTGTCTTCTTCCCATTTTGCCTACAATCTAGTGTCACATTTCTAGTTTTTTTTTTTTCACTTGTTAAATAAAATTGGCTCTGTGTGTGTAAAGCCACTTGCAGATTTTTGTATTCGTCTTACTAAAATTTGAGAAATATTTTTTTTTATTATTCAACACCACCTTGATATTTTGTTGGATTATTTTATCCAATACCACATTTACTGTAGAGTATAAGAATCAAATGAATTATTGTCTAATCCTCATCATTTATTCAAAGTGCTATTAAATGGACACCTCTAGATTATCTCTAGGTTTTAGGCCCTAAAATATCTCATGCTATTTGGAATTATTCTTACCATTCATTCTTTTTGTTAAGCTGTGTCAGCAGAGAATATTCATATTCTAAAACATCTGTAGCCAGGCAGCAAAGCCCCATAAGTTTGTCAACCTTTTGCCATCCTGATATTTGCTCATTGACCTTTTACAAATTTAATTATTCATACCTAACTTAACTTGGTCTCTTTTTCATTTTCCTGCTAATATATCACATGTAGAATTGATATTGTCAACCACACAATGGAATGTGCTCCAGGAAATCTCTTGACTTCTCAAGCCAAGTAACAAATGAAAAGGAAAATGCCAAAGGAGTTTGCAATTTACAACACAGAGTGTTAAGACAAAGATGTATTTCTGTCGTGATAGTGTAAAATATTTATTCCCCCAAAAACCCATAGAGAACAATTTTTCACAGTACCTATCACAGATCTTCTGGTCAATTATTTGGTAAAGTGCCATATATAAAGCAATTCTGTTCCAAATACAGGTTAAATGATTTAATATTGGCTTGGTCCTTATGTTTTATATTGACACATCCCAGGGTGGCTTGTCCTCTTACCTACTTGCTTATCAGTTGAAATAACCATAAGACCTCAGTAAACTGAGGGGAACTTAGCAAGATAAGCTGTTTTCAGAATCTACAGTGTACCTCTCTTCCTTTAGAGAATAGGATGTTCTTTCACTCTGGGACAGAGTGAGCATTTCTGGTAAGGAGAGCTTTCACACACTTCAGGGGTGTTAGAGGTTGTATGTAGATGACTCTCTTCCAGAGCCTCATGCAGTCATAAGTGGCCTTTTGTTAGAGATGGCTGGACCAAAAGTGTGTGATTCTGGGTGTGGTTCATAGCATGACATAGGGCCAAGGACACTACCGTTAAGGGTGTGAGTGCCACCATACCATAAGTAGCCTCTGTAGCACATAAGGCATAGAAAGAGCTCTGGACGTCCCTGGATGCTTTGCTGCCTCTGCCAGCCATGAACCTCTCCTCCTCTGGCATCCATTCTGCCTTGAATACCAGCCAGTTAGTGAACTGAAATTGCTGCAGTCTTGGAGCTAAACAAACATCTCCTTCCTAAACTTTGGGTGTTGAGTATTTTTATGTCAACAATGAGAAAAGTAACTAATACAAGGGAGAATCAGGAGATGAACAGAGTGAACTTTTCAGTTCTGCTATTGCCTCAAATGTCAAGGTGCCATATATTGGAGTTTCTTGTACTGAAGCACATTATGCTTATAAAAGAATTAGCAGAAATAAGACTAAGAAAACATTAGCATGATTAAAATGGAAAATCCTGAGGAAGAGTTTAGTTGGTGTTTCCTGATTTTTAAGCTGAAATTTTATTTTACAATTTATATTGAATTTGATTTTAATATCCTTATGGAGATACCTACGATATAACCATGACACACCCCCTACTAGGGTTCAAATTAATTTTAACAAAGATATTTATATTCATAATTGCAGGCTATAACTTTTCCCTCTGTATTTTCCATTATGTTTCATATATTACTTTCTTACTTTTACAGATTTCCTTACTTGAGAAAATGTTCAAAGGGTTAAATAACTAGATAAAACAATATTGAGTATTAAAGGATATATTCACTTGAATTTGTTTGAGAAAAGCTTGGCTTCATTCTTCAGGATTAAGAATTTTGATTCTTATATCAGTAATAGTGTTTCCAATTATATGGGAGTAATTTAACACGAGAATTATATATCAATAACTTTACTATATAAATAATAGGAAATCCAACTACATGAAAATAATTTGATATACGAACTATTTTCATGAAAAAGGTTACCCACAGTAAAGAATGTCCCACTAAAAATCTGATATGTTATTTGTTTCTTTCATTTACATGGTCACATGGATTTGGGGATTATGCTTGCTTAATATTTGTGTGTGCATTTATTTGTGTATACCTTTTTAATGTAGGAAGAGACAATAGAAAGTTTCATTATTTCTACTAACAGTGGTCTTAAACTATATCAATAGTTCCTACCAGTACCAATTTTCACATATTCAAAAATTTACATTTCACTGATTAAATTTTGTTTTTTTATTTCTTTGTTTTAACAAAAGACAAGCAATTTATTCCATCACTTGCATTTATTTCTTATCCTACACTGTCTTCTCTTCTAGAGTTTTAAAGTTTGTTTTATTTATTTATTTTTTATGTATTTAGTACAGGGTCTACAGGGTCTCAACACAAAGATCAGACTCATAGTGATCCTCCCTTTTCAGCCTTGCGAGTGCTGGGATCACAGGCGTATGTCACCATGCCACCACACCCAGTCTCAAGTTTTAAGATTGGAGGAGACTTTGTTTTCTGGGCACTTCTTCATAAAACTTGATAACTGTGATGATAAATATAGTAAATTGATAATTCTTGGGAAGAAAGCAGAGTTTTGGTGAAATACTTCCTAATAATTGAAGACAGGCATTTTTATTTCAGCAATTTGGGAAATATGTATAAGCAATGTCTGTTGTAAATAAAATTCTACCACTGCCATGTTCTTAGAGCACCCACAAAATGTGAAAAACTCCAAATTTCAGATATGGTCAGAAAAACTCCAACAAATGCCTACCTTTATTGTTTAAGCTCTGAATAAGTTATGTCTCCCCACAGTTCTGTAATTCAGTGTAGTAAAATGCTGTATTAATAAGCCTTAGAAGCTGGAGCACTCTTTGGCAACATCACAGATATCTTAGGGCTTTAAGAAGAGCCAGGCCAAGCACACTGAAGACAGCTATAGGAGGTAAGCAAATCTGCTGTGAAGTGGGAATGCTGGAGCATATTTAAAATAATAATTCTATATGATTTTTGGCAAAATAGTTGAAAAAAGCCTGAGGTAAGAAGTGGTTTAGAAAATATTGGTTCTTTAGAAAACATGATGTACTCCATAAAGCACACACACAAAAACACACACACACACTACATACATCACACACACACATGCACACACACTACATACATCACACACACACATGCACACACACTACATACGTCACACTTGATGCCTCACTTTCTGTCTTTTATGAACCAATTTTCAAATGAGCCACTTGAGCTTGAAAACAATTCTAAATTAGAAAATTCTTGGCTCACGCCTGTAATCCCAGCACCCGGGAGGCTGAGGCAGGAGGATTGGTGCGAGTTTGAGACCAGCCTTCGCTACAAAAGTGAGCTCAAGTCCAGCCTCAACTGCATAGCGAGACCCTGTCTCAAAAAGATGAAAAAAAAAAAAATCAATACTTTATATACTCATCCATTTCTCCTCACAGAAGATAAAGTTTTAGGCTCTGTCCTCATTAAAAAGATTCCAAGTATTTTTTGGAAAGTAGGTCTGTTTGCTTAGCAGTTTAAAATTACAACAAAAAGACCTTAGGAATTTGGAAATTATAATACAAATAAATTAATATATTTTCTGAAATTATCTTAACTTTGTATAATTCGGAATATAATAAACTAAAATATAAATAGAAGGAATGTAATGTATAAATCCAAATGTTTCCCAATGCCAAACTCATGTAATTTGTATTTTTGTAATTTGATAACATGTTACATGCACAGTGAAGAGGCAGCAATGCAAATGCAGATCCAAGTCAATGTTTTCAGTGATTTCATGGCATTAGTTGCATGATTAACTTGACCATCTCTCTATTTTACTACTGTAAGCAAGATTTTTTTAAATCTCTGAACATTTATTTCTTCACATATGTAATCTAATTTTAACTCCATAACAGCTCTACAAAGAAGAAAAGCAATACCTGCGAGACTTCATAAAGTGATGCGTTTTGGATCCTTCGGTCACTAGCAATGCTAGGCTGTAGAGCAGCTACAGTTGATATGCAAAGAGATCATGCCGCTCTTTTCTTCCAGCTTACAGAAAGCCTACAGCTGCAATAGTTGTAGGAAAATTCATTCTTTCACAGAGGGACCTAGAGATGAAAATTTCAAGGTTTTTCTGTAAAATAAAATTCTTTGGAAAAAAAACTTCAGTTTCAATACTTACAAACTGAACCAAAGCAATAATAACAAATAACTTCCTGGGTTTGATTGTGAGGGCTAGATGAAATCTCATTCAAAACCAGAAAAGTTATTTATGTTCTCTTTAGAATAAGACAATATTGTTTTAAAACTTTGTTTAAGGCATTGGGTAGGGCAGCAAGATAGCTCAGTGGACTAAAGAACCTGTTTAGGCAACCTTAGGCAAGCACAGAGATTGCAGCTAGATCCTCAGCATCACATGGCGTGCCAGTCAGGCCCCCGGGCGTGCTGAGAAGGCCTGAGTCTGGGTGTAGTGATGCAAACCTATAATCCCATCACTGAAAAGGAGGCTGAAAGCAGTTGGGTCACCATGAGTCCAAGCTGTGTAATGAGACCCTGTAGCAGATAAATCTCTTGGTGAGACCTGATATTTGATGAAAACATTGCAAACCACATGGGCAGTACTTGTGCTGTTAGCTGAGGTATCTTGATCAGTCATACCCGACTGCACATCAGCCTACTACCCTGCATCCTCGGACACAGTCGCGTGTAGCTGATGTCTCATTTACAACTGAAGTCAGAGCAAAGAACAAAGTTCATTATTATGATCTTTTGGATGTAGTAGCAAATCAGTGGAGTCATATAATTTCCAGGATACTAGCTTCACTATCTGTGCTCGATTGCCCAAACACTGCAAACCTATAAATACTACTCTGCCCTTTGCAATTATTAGTTTTGGGTTTTATCCTCCCTTTTCAAACACTAAACATTTAAAAAGCAGTTCCTTTTCTTTTTCTTCCTCCATGTTTCTACATATCTAGGAAAGAAAATATAAAACATTATAGAATATTATTTCAACAAATCAATAAACAGCATAGTCTTAAAAGTTATACTTGACATATTGTTTAAGGTTGAAATTTTTGAAATCATTCTAAGCCCTTAATTTCTCCTTTGTTATAGTTAAAATTAAAAGCAGAGTGCTGTGAGGGTTAATTAAGCAATGTGCAGTTTCTTACTGAAGCTACTGGCTACCAGACACAACTGAGTAAATGTTAATTTCTAATCATGCCACAGGTCATTGTAGGAGCATAGAAAGTGTGGAGGTCTTTCTCATCAGATCGCTGGATCATTTTGACTGCATCTCTGTCCAACCCCAGATACTCTCCTTTCCAGTTCAAGGCAAGGGAAGACAGACAGCATGCAGGATCATAGGTTCTATGAAGCCTCTCATCGGTACATCCTTGCCACACACGATTCCTTGGACATGGCTCCATCTCTTAGCGCAGGACCTCCAGTACAATCTGACTATATTCCCAAGGCAAACAGAACACTGTCGTGGGTGAATATTTTAGCCCCTGCTATAATTACAATTTTTTTAGAGCAGAATATAATTATTTGGGGAAGGAAAGTTCCTATCTGAGAAATGGACAGAAGACAACTCCAGTTAGTTGCCTGAGAGCCTGTCTTTTCTAGGAATTTCATAGCGTAAAGCCATGAGGTGAGGTGGGTCTAAGGCGGGAAACATGGAACCACACTAGGTGGGCATGGGATGGGACAAAACTGTGGTGAGCTAATAAGATTACAAGTGCAACTGCTCAAGTAAAATTGATTAAATCTGGAACCAAATGGGGAAGTAAGTCAGGCAGCGAACAGACATGGATAGGGGCCCGGCAGGATGGCTCAGTGGTCTAAAGCACCTGCTTAGGAAAGTTTAGGCGCCTGCAGGGACTGCAGTTCGATCCCCAGCACCACATGCTGCACCAGCCCTGCCCTCAGGGCAGGCCAAGCCAGCCATAAAAATAAATAAAGAAACAAAAGTACTGAAACAAGAAAATAAATAAATAAAAGTATCAGTTATTAGAAAAAAAAAAAAAAAGACATGGATACAGAATGGGGGCTTTTCCTGTACGGTGTTGGGTCAGTGCCTCTCTCTGGCTTCTGGGTGATTGCTAACAGTGTAGCCCATCAATCCCTCATGACTGCTCCTAAGGGAGTATGTGGCTGGATGTAGATATAAAACTAACATATTTTTGTTAATTAGCAAAACCTCTAAACATTTCTTTAATAGTTACGTGCTTTGTTGAAGTTTAATGAAGCCCTGACCAAAAACCATACTATGTCTATGTGAATTGATATAAAAAAAGAATAAATGTCTTGAAACAACTTCTGAAAAGACAAAAAATCATGGCAATTCAAGCCTACATCAGTACAGCCCCTAGATTCAGGGTGTTGTTGAACCATCAACACAAACATCTTTCCACTCGTCCATTCAGCTGTAAGGTGGAGGTGTATTGCATGCCAACTGTATGATATAATCTATGTAAGATCTTATCTTTGTACAGAAAATTGTCCTTAATGCTAGGTTCAGTTTTTCAAAACATTCTGATTTATATTTCCATATGCAGAAATATTAAAATGAGTATAAATATAAATAATAGCAGATATATAATTAACCCATGTCAAAATAAGTTTTTGTTTAAGAAGAGAACTCATTTAATACTTAAAATGTGTGATTTCTCTGATATTTGGAACCTTAATAACTGTTATATTACGTCCCAACGAAGTTGTCTAAAGTTTCGCTTCTACCAACATATATTTACAGTTTTTCAGTCTCCTTTCAATTACCAGCATAGACTTTCTCTTTGTGTAGTGGGTGAAGTATATTCATAAACGTAGTTTTAATAATTGTGAGGTTGTGTACTTTTTCAGTTTTGGCCAACTGAATTTTTTCTGAATTCTCGCTTAAAATATGTTGTCTATTTTTTTTATAACTGGCTTCTGATATTACTCGCAACATGCTAATAAAATTTTTTAGTGATTTAGGCTTAATTTTAAAATCAATAATGCTCTTATACAAAACTTTGTTGTAGGTGACAACAACCTGTGGACATAGGTACTTTGAAGTATGTGAACATTTTTCCCTTTGCTGTGTAGCCTTTTCTCAACAGAGACTACATTGGTATAAGCACGATATTATTTCTTTTGCTACAGTTAACCAAGTATGTTATTTTACTTCTACATGCATGCAAATTTGATTAGGCAACTAATAAAATAAGCTTTGTATATTTAACATTCTCTTAAAATGTAATGGGGCATTTTATGTGACCTACCTTTGAAAAATCCCGAATTACTGATAATGAATTCATCCCCTAAAAGAAAATGCTATCTTCCTGGTAACCACTTTTTACCGGGGGGGGGGGGGGCAGTGAACATTGAATTTTGCTGTCAAATACCTATGTGACTAGAATGTCTAGTAATGAATTTAAATTAAAATTAAATTAAACATTTCTAAGAAGTAATTTTCTAAAAGCAGAATGTTTTAATAAAATGAAAATTGGAGTACCTTACATTTGAACCTAACAAAACAAAATTTAAAAAAAATTTGTCAGAGATGTATGCAGCACTCCTGGCTTAATGGTTTCAGTCCCACATCCTGTTTGCTAGTTCTTCTGTCTCAAGGGTCCCAAGGCCATTCCTGACTGGTGTGTGTCCTGCCTTGAAGCTGTGGCCCATTATCACGTACCCGGGCTCACCTGTGTAAAGGTCAGCGAAAGCAGGGCAAATAGGACAGATAGTAAATATTTGAGGTTTGTGAGTCAGTTCTCTCTGAATCTACATCCTTCCTCTTTTATGTTACATAGGCACCCATATGTGGATGTAAACTTGCGGAAGGAGCTGTATTCCCCAGACAATGTATTCATGCAAACAGATGGTGAGCCAGATTTAACCCAGGCTCCATCTTTTGACATATCACCTTAACAATATTTTCAAGTCTTTGGATAGCATCTAAGTTTCTTTTGGTGTTATGGTTTTGAGATTTGCCTCTGTTGGCACACAGAGATACAGTATTTTCATTTAGCATGATGCACACAGTTAGTAATTTAGTCTTTTAACAATGCAAATAGATTTTGTTCCCCCAATTTCTCTGTCCTCAGCAATGCTTCTGTCTCTGTCTATGTTCACAGAAGGTGGTCTGAGGCACAATCCTGAAATGTAGAGTGCTTGCTGGATTTTTAGTGTCCGAGTTGTCATCACAAGAGACTTTCTGTTGGGTGAAAATCATTGAGGAGATCAGCTTGGTGTTTCTGGTGAATGTGGAGAGAATCAGAGGATTGAAGCCACTTTATTTCCTGCTTCTCTTACATTCAGTATTCAACAGAGGCTATGGTGCATTTCAATGCTGGTCTGTTTATTTATTTGGTATATTTACCAGAATGCAAGGCCTTTGTTTTTAATGATGGCACTTTAGACCCTTTTTTAGTTTTAATACAGGGTGTCTCTACAAAGATCATCTGATGAATACCTTGTTAATTCTATAGGACCTTGACCATGTGGCATTTTGAAAAAATATGATTATATTCCTTTGGATATAAATAAGATAATTGAGAGGAAAAGATTCATTTAATTCAGTTAATTATGTCTAAACTGAGAATTCAAGTACCCTTTTGCCCTAAGATTTTTCTGTCACCAACCAGGTTTGGTTAGCAAGATTGTGTCATTCAAAATATTTCAATGTACTGTAGATAAGCCACTATAATACTGACAATGAAAAGTATTATTAGTTATTTTTCTATGTATTTGGTACAGGGTCCCACTATTAGCAAGGACTTGTAGTGATCCTCCTGTTTTCAGGCTTCCCAGGGCTGGGATCACAGGCATGTGTCACCACCTTTGGACTCAGTCACTGGCTCAGCGTACCCAAGGGCAGGGCTGGTACAAGACCTGGTGCCAGGGATCAAATCCGGGTCCTTGCACTTTCCTAAACAGGCACTTAGTCCATTGCGCTATCTCACTGGCCCTACTATCTAAATTATTAGTGCATATGGTGCTAGAAATTTTCAAGACAAGTTACGATAAAGAGTGCTAAAAGAAATTAACTTCCAGGAGCCCAGCGGGATGGCTCAGTGGTCTAAAGCGCCTGCTTGGGAAAGCTTGGGCGGCTTCAGGGATCGCGGTTCAATCCCTGGCACCACATGCTGTGCCAGCCCTGCCCTTGGGGCAGGCTGAGCTGGCCATAAAAAAATGAGTGAATAAACAAACAAAAGGTTCTGAAACAAGAAAAGAAAAAAAAAAAAAAAGAAGTTAACTTCCATGAGGACAGCCCTTGTTAAAAGATACTTCAGCCCTCTATCAGTGTATCAAAGGCAGGATTTTGATGTTTAGTGGCTGTAACAGATTAGATTCCCAGAGAAGTAAAACTATGAACTACATTTTCATATATCTCTTACTGTTTTTCTTCTATAGTGGAATCTGTTATTCTAAAGCCAAGTATATGTATGCATATATAGAAAGAGATAAAATAGGATAGATGATAGATTTGTGGTTAAAGATATATATTTTATAGTAGATTTCCAATAGGATATAAGCATCTAGCCACAATTTGATTGTTCTTTCATTACGTAAAATTTGGTAAGGTTGTGAAGAGTTTCCTGACTTCAACAACATTTTCCTTGAACTGCCCGGGAATTTTGTAATTACTTCTTCAGTAGAGAATCATGAACTCTGTCTCAAAAAGTTCTGAGTCTTCTAATTATTTTGATCTATATTTTAAATTTGCTTCTGCATCTGACATTGTTTCACAAAGCTCCTGAAAGGCAATCCAGGTCTTTGACATGACTTCAACACATGGCGAGCTATCCCTCCGCACTCCTCCCCATTGACTGAAAGCAAAGATGACAAACAGATGCATAAAGAATGCATACCAAAGAAAGGTGTGCACACTTGGGAACCATTTCTGCTTTTAACTATCTAATGTCTTCATAACAAAAGGGTAAAGAACTTACCTTGTAAAAGACTACCACAGAATAGCTTCCTGAAGAATAATTATCTGGAAAGTAAAGCAGAACAATTTCTGGAGAAAATTTGAATGATAAAAAGATTTTATTATTTAAATCAGATGAAAACTTGGCTTCGAGCTCAGTCTCATTCTGATGTTTTAATAGCAGGGCAACAGGAAAGATCCCTGCAGTTATCATTAAGTTCTTTTCTGTTTCGTTCTGGTTGCTACTGGCTACATTAGATTTCAATGAATTTAAATCCATCTTTTGTGGCACTAAAAAACAGAAACATGCAAGCAAATGATCAGGAATAAAATATGTTTGACCCTTTTTCTCAGCACTCAGCTAAGTCCCTTGATTCATAGGAAGCACTGTTCCCATATCACATGTTTGTTTTCTGGGCCACTATTTCCAACTCAAGGATATAATTTTTATTTTACAAAGCACAGGAGAGTAAGCCTTGAGACAATGGGCTTAAAGCCTCCTTGCTTGCTTGTCATGCTGCTGGCTGGGTAGGTTATCTTTCTTTTCTATATTTCTTCATCCACACTTGCCCTGACACTGTTCCCTATGGAGGGCATTCTGTGCGAGTTGCCGCTTCCTGACTCTGAGTGTGTGCCTGCAAGTATTTGAGTTTTATTTATCCCTTCCTGCGGACTAGTGACTGCCTAATTTTAAATGGACTATTTCTGCCCGTTTCCCAGTTTAATCCCTATTGCAGTGATTAAGTAGTCCAAAACATTCTTCAATGACGTCTGAGGCTTTGGAATTTAAAAGTAAATTGCTTCTGGGAAAAACAAATCAAACTTGCATTGCAGACCTACAGAAAGTGCATTAAAACATATTACGCTGCACTTTCTTGGTGGAATAAATTGAGAGTCACAGTAATGTTTCTTCTAGCAATGTCAGATTCGGAGACAGTTCGATTAATTTTGGCTTTAGATTGAGTTTCTCTCCACCACTCTACTCTCTGTTTGATGTGTCTACATTTTTCAATGTATCCAATGACAATTTATGTCATAAATTATTCGCTTGAGGGCCGAAAACCCAGGTAGTAAGAAAGCTAAAGCAATAGAACAGAGGTAGTGTATGACACAGATATGGATTTCATTTGCTTTCCCATTACTGATTTGCTGCATGACATTGGGCAAACTGCATAACTTTAGCAGGCCTTTGTTAATATCACTGTTAATGTCTACCTGGGATGGTACTGTAACTAATGATATTTTAGAGACTTCTTGGCAGGGAGGTTGGTAGTGAAGATATACTCTAAAGTCCTCCTATTTCATCAGACCATCAGATGCCTTATTTTAAGAAGTTAGAAGAAAGGGCAACATACTAGAGTGCGAGCTGAAGGAGTCTGTTATTCATTCTGAGGTATAAGTATTTCACTTTTTCCAAAAATAAGGTGAAAAATATTTACATTATTAAACACATGCTATGCTATAGCAATAATTTAAGAAAATATTTTTACTGATACACAATATCAATATCAATATGGAAATGTTGAATATATGAATCTTTAACTTTTTAACAAGCACACATACCCATGCCCCAACACTCCCCCACCAATGGTCTTCATCTATTCATTCTTAGTCATCATCCTTCCCATCCTTTATTGATAACTTACATCCTAACTCCTGACATAATCGATGACTTTAGCCTCTTACATACATTTATAAGTAAGAGTAGTGTCCAGTTATTTTTTCTGCCCTATTTTACAACAGTGCAGCTGTCAGAGTCAATTATATTTCTTTGTGCAGATATAAGTTACTCACCCTCATTGCTACATGGTGTCCTTTGGAGGGATGTGTAGTGAATGTATTGAATACACATATTAGTGGGACATGTATACAGTTTCCAATTTCTTTCCATTTCTAACTATTGTGTTATGAGCAGTAATGTTACAGGATATCTTTGAATGATAGAAATATGCTAAGACTTTCTTCCAAACATGGTAGCTACTAGCTATTTCTGGCGATTGCGTTCTTACACTGTGGCTAGGACAATGCAGGAAGTGATTTATAATTTTATCGGACTTTAATTCACTTTAAGTAAGTAGTCTTATTTGCTAGTGCCTAACACAATGAATGACATCATAGTTCTCAACATATCATTACTTGAGCTTACGTACTCCTTTCAGTGGAGAATATTTTATTTATTTTTAGAAATAGAATTACCTGGTCACAAATCACAAACAATGCTCTCAGTTTTATATTTTGCTAAATTTTCTACCAGAGATGGTTAGTTATAAATATGTACATTCCCCTCAGCATTGTATGGGAATCCTAGTGTCTCTACAAATTTGAATATGCTGAATATTTTCTACTTAAACATGAACCACTAGTAACTTTTATTGGGGGGGTTGGTATTTTTATTAAGTGAAATGGAGATTCATTTTAGTGTTTTGAACAGTATAACATGACATCACTCATAGCTCTGGCTGCTATCTTCAGGCCAGCCTCTAGGGTGTGTGTGTAAAACAGAGAAAACTAATAGGTAATTTATTTTTCATTTTTTATTTTTTATTCTCATTTTAAAGACTAAAAATAGCAGAAACAAACATAGAAACAGTTAAAAGTAATAGTACATATTGTGCAGAATTTCAAAACCAGAAAAATTTAACAATGGTTATATTGCATATTTTCATCATTGGAAATCAGTTTAGATTAATAGATATAGGTATATAAGATTGATCAGAACAATTAAACATTAACACTTTCTATAAACATTGATTTTTTAACAGCTGACACACAGCATACTGTCCTCACAATAGTTATACAGAGCACAGGGTGTGGGCATGACACACCTTCCAATTGATATTGGTAAGGAAAGAAAAAAAAATTCTTCTCTTTGGACTAAGAGGAAGCAGATGCATGCACAGTCCGATGTTCCACAATTGCAGTGGGTCACCAGTGAAACTGGCAATGCTGGAGGCTATTTATCCAAGCCTCCTACAGCTCATCACACCAATCTAGCTCTGTGTTTCATGCTCATAATTAAGCTTTTCCTCTGGGTGATCAAGGGCAAGTTAAAGCAAGACCTGTACAATGAAACGTTAATCTTTTATATCTTCCAAGGTCAAATCCCCTCAAGATTAACTTTGGAAACAAGTACAACGCTTTGTAGAACTGTTGTCAGTGTCAGCCTTCAGGATGAGTCATGGCCATTGCTTGACCAGTTTGCTTTCTGTGAAAGCCTGAAGTTTTTTCTCTGGGTGCCTGTCCTTAGAAACACTATAGTTCATTTATCCTTTTCCTCTGAGGCCTCATAATCTCTTTGATCAGAAAATTGGGAACACCTATGAGTTACAGGATATTACAACACAGGTTCTCGTATGGCCTGAGTCCTTACCGACCTTGAAGAGCTAGGGCCAAAATATTGGCTATTCTCATAGCCCTTCTTTTTGGTTTGTTAACTTACATTCTCAACTCTACAGGAGAAAAGCTTCATGATACTATTACTCTATAACATAGGTAATTGAGCTTATCATCATTGGCTTTCTGAATATCAAACATCTTTGACTTAGCTTAGAATTGATATTTTCTGACAATCATGGATATTCTAATAACTCTCCATAGAATGTCACATAAGCAGTTACACAATTTTTATGCAGACATTTGGAAATTCAATGATGTACAAACTTTTAGCCTGTCAAGCCTATGGCATTTGGCCCAGTCTCTTATTCTCAATTAATACACCTTCTTTTTTTATTCTTTCTTTTTTTTTTGTTACCCAACCATTTACTTGAGAGAGAGTATAACAGGAACTGAGTTTACATTGGGAGCAATATATATCAAAAGATGAGAATGAAATGCATTGCAAGCATAGTTTTAGTATTGTATGGTGCTATGATCAGTGTGATGAACCTTTTGAAGGTTCTTAGGATGAATATCTGATTCATCCTGTGCACATAAGTGCATGGTTTTCCTTCTGCTATGTTTTCTCTCTTATCTGCTTCCAGTCACTTCGTTGTTTAATCAATAACACATTCATGTGTATTATGCCCTTAAGTTTTTATTTCTTCTTTAGAGTTCTTATATTAGGGAGACTATATGATATTTACACATGTAGGTCTGGTTTATTTCACTAATGAGTATATGTTCAGTATACACCCATTTGTGTATATAGTCTTCCAACTTATCATTCCTTATAGCTGAGTAATATTCCATTGTATAAAAATGCCACATTTTTTTCAACCATTCTTCAAACGATGGGCATTTTGGTTGAACCATTAGTAACCTGACTTTGCAGATGCCTTTATCTGCTCCCTGCTTCTTGGCTACTTCTAAGCTAGTTTTCCTTGTCTGAATACTTCTGTTTCGCTTAGATTGGTGTATTAAAATCTCAACCTCATGTTGTCTCCTGAGTGTAAGAAAATGAAAAATTGAATAAGATCCAAAAGGTACAACAGATGTTGTGAAAGGTAGAGAAACTGGTCAGAAGAAAAGAACAACTGACTTGGGGGAAAAGAGAAAATAAGGAAAGAATATATATATATATATATATATATATATATATATATATATATACACATATTTCTCAGGGGCACACTGAGACAGCAATTGAGATTGGTGTGGTGGTACATGTCTATAATCCCAGCTCTTGGGAGTCTGTAAACAGTCAGATCACTCGGAGCATGATCTAGTAGTGAGGCTCTCAACTTGTAGGCCCTTCCCTAAAACACAAACAAAAAATATTTATTTATTTATTTATTTATTTATTTATTTATTTATTTATTTATTTAAAGTCTATTTGGTACAAAGTTTCACTACACAGCTCAGACTCACAGTGAATCCTCCTGTTTCAGCTTCCCCAGCGCTGTGATTACAGGTGTGCACCACTCTGTCCAGTTTTGGTGGCCAACACAGCACAGATGCCAGCATGGCATGTGGTACAGGGGAGTGAAGCCAAGTTCTTGAGCTTTCCAGGCAGGCACTTAGCCCACAGAGTTATCTCCCCAGCCTGGGCCTCATATTTTAGCTTCAAGAGTACCCCTTCAGTGATACCACCTTTGACTATCTACCAAACCCTCCCCTATGAGGTTCTAATAGCTATTTGTTTTATTTATGTCTCAACTATTACCATCACTTGTAACTGCTCATTTGATTATTCATGTAACTTTCTTACTTGAATGTCTTTTGTATCCCATACTTTTGTAAACTCCATGAGGATAAAAAATGCCTCTATTTTCATCACCACCATACCAGGCAAAACAAAGGCCTCCTGCAGATGTCCAAATGCTAATCCTTGGATCTGTGATGGTGTTATGTTATGGAGTATTATGGTGTATATGGAAAATGTTCCCCAAAATTCATAAGCTCAGAAGTAGGTCCAAGGCGATTGGACGGTGACTTACTTCACTGAAACTTGGAAGGGTGTTGGTACTTCCCTGTTTCTTCCCTTCCACCTCCTTCCTGGCAGTCATGACATGAGCAGCTTTCCTCTGCATGGTCTTTCTATCATGTCACTTCTCCCTGGGAGCCAGCTGATCACAGAATGAGCTTTTTGAAATTGTGAGCAAAACTGAGCATCCCCCATGCCCCGCCCAGTTCTTTCAAATGGTATCAGTGTTTCATTGCAGTGGGTGGAAAAGCTGATGGACACAGAAAGTTGGTACAGGGAGTAGAGCCATTGTTGTGACCATACCTAATCATGTGACTTAAAGCCTGTGGACGTGGTTTATAGTAAGTGTTTAGAACGATTTGGTGATGCTAGCTATGAAACCCTGGAATCCTGAATGCAGATCTCAGCGCATTATTCTGGTAGGCACTTAGAAGGCTAGAATGCTGACAGGAATCCTTAAAAGTCATACTCATGAGATGACAGGCTGGAATGATTAGTGTACTGGAAAGTGGACTGAGGGCTATGTATGCATCTTCCCGGCAAGAAATTTGCCTAGGCTTGTTTGCATCCTAGATCTTTCTGTGAGACTGAATTTAAAGGCAGCAGACTGGTCTGGTGAGGAAACTGTCAAAGCAGTACAGCATTCAGTCTGTGATACGAGCCTTCTGGCAGCTTTTAGCTCGCTGTATGGTGAGAGTCAGAAGCAAACAGCAAGGCTGAATGGTTTGAAAACTTTGTGGCTTTTTCATAATGGAAGCACCTGAAAAGTTGAGGCAAAACAGAACACAGTTACTAATGATATTAGCATATAAAAGAAGCATTAAGGACTTTAAGAAAAATGTAATGAAGGCATTTTAGGAGTCAGAAAGACCCACCTATCATAGAGCCAAAAACACAAAAGTGCAAACCTTCCATTTAGGGATAGCCCCTTGTCCCTTGCTCAGGAATGAACACCTAAGGGACTAGTTCCTTGGGATTCACTGCAAAGTCCTCTGCCAGCAGGTAACTTAGAGGCTGCTGCATCTGTGGTCCAAGAGGTCCTGGCTGTTTCACACACTGGTGGAGGGCTTCAGTTTCATCAACATGGTGCTGGTTTTTCAGGTATGCAGAACACAGTATGTGCGATGCCATGGAGGGTTATAGTGACAATTCAGAGCAATTTCTGCTATGGCTTATGTTTAGATGTTCCCTCAAGGTGGGACTTGAGGGAGGTATTAGATCCTGAGGGTGTGATAACTCATTAGTTCACTGATGGATTTAGTGTATGCTGTATTTGTGCAACGGGAAGGCTCACTCTGACTGTGGCTCCATAGGCTTGTGGTGTAAACAGAACAAAAAAGGGGGGAAGGCTCACTACTTGCTGGTTTCAGCTTGCCCTGGTACAGACTGATTCTCATCTACCATGCTTTCCTGTCGTGTCATCTTACCTTAGAGTCAGTTGACTATGGGCTGAATCTTCCACGCACATTGTGTTAGAATAAGTCTTCCTTCCTTTAACGGTGGGTGGCAGGTATTTTGTCCTGGTAATGAGAAATTAACTATGAAAACACCTACCTCTGAGTGAGTATTGTGTAAAGCTGTTAGAGTGAAGCTAAATAGGCAGACTACAGGAATTTTGAGATGCCAGGAATATGGAATGTCGGTTGAGAACTGTCACAGAAAGGGAGTGCTGTCAGCCTCAGAGAGAAGGCTTGTGGGCTACAACCAGCAAGTGGTGTTGGCCAGTCACCTTGAACATTGTGTCTCAGCTTTACCCTGTCCTGGTTGCTATACATTGATCCAAACGGTTTTATATTTGTCCTGTGGGACTTCGGCCTTGCTTTAGTCTGATTGTATTTTTTCACTATTTCTCCCTTTTGAAATGGGAATGCCCACTGGCTTGCTGCCATATGTTAGAGGTATTTAACTTTCTTTTTTTTAACTTTTTAAAAAATTTTTGTAGGTGCTCACAGCTTAGAGTATTCCTTGAGTTTTCAGAAAAGGCTAGCGTTGACTTTTAAGAAATGAAGAAACTGTTGAGACTTTGATAACTCTTAGAAATGGAAAAAATCCATTTTATAGGATGAGAGGTCAGAGGGCTTTGGGGGCCAGGTGTAAAGAGTTATGGCTTAGTTTTGCAATGCCTCTGATAAGTCTCAGGTTCAGAAGTCTGGTCCTTGGGAAATGATGGATCATGGGAGTAGCCATACAGAGTTCACTAAATAAATAAATATTCATGACTAAATAAGCTATTAGGAGGCGGGACCTCTTTGAGACAAGTGAATTCCTCAGGGAATGTCCTGGGAGGTTGTATTCTTTTTTGCTGGGTCCCTCCTTCTCTCTTGGCTTCCTGGCCCATGACATGAGTAGCTTTCCTTTGCCAGGTTTTCCATCAGGCTGATTCTGTCATTGAGTTAGCCAACCATGGACCAATCTTCCTCAAATGGTTAGTGAAAATAAATCTCTCCTCTTTTAAAATTCATGTGTTGGATATTTCATCCCAGTGATGGAAAAGATCACTATCAGCTGACCTATATTAAATGATATTAAAGGTTGCAGGTGGAACAAAGGTCTTTTTCTTTTTTTTTCTGACCTAAAGTTATTGATTATTTGAACACAGCATTGGGAATTTACCTCAGATAATTCCCAATGGTGTTATTGTAAGTATTCTTAAAATTGAAAGAGAAAAGATGAGAGTAGATTAGATTAATATGTTTTTGGAGAACTTGGTCTACTGCTCCTGGATTTGAACCATGAGCTAAGGAATGTAAATGTCTTTTAGAAACTGGAAAAGGCAAAGGATTAGTCTCACCTAGACTATCCAGAAAAGAAGGCAGCAATGGGGACACCTGTATGATAGCCTGTGACAGCAACATTAGACATCTAACTTGTAAGACTCTAAGACCTTGTTAGTCTCACCAACAAGAAAGGGATATAGTACATATTTGAAAGATAAATAATTTAAGGGGAAAAAATGATGAAAGTTATATGTGAAATGGAGAGATCTTGTTAGATGGAAATAGCAGAGAAGTCAGACTGAAAAAGAGCCACTTCATGCTGCCCTGAAAAGTATGCTAGCTTTAGTCTTCCAATGATACCTAACAGACATTTTGAGCTCAATATATGTATAAAAGCTGGGCAGGAGGAAGCATTTGATAGTAAACAATGGCTACAGGAAACTCATGGCTTATGATAGCTCAACCTGCAAGCAGCATTTTACCTAATGTTATTATCAAAAAATAAAATGTCTATAGCAATAACTTAAACCCAGTATAATCATTGCGAAAAACACTTTCAACTTTGCACTGACAAGCCACTTGGGGTATTCATAATCGAGTTGACTTTTCACAAATGGAAAACACTTGACTTTCAAAATCTTTCAAGAGAATCACTTATATAATGAAAGTATGAAAGATTCCAACATAGGTGATTGGAGTTTGTGTATTGGACATACTGGAAGAGTCTCTGAAAAATGCAGGCATCTGCATCAAGGAGGCATTCACACCCAGAAATAGAGAGCCAATCTGAAAAACAAATCCTCTAGTTCAGTGGTGCCAAATGTATGATATGCATGGTAGACAAGGATTTTTCTATTAATCTTAAGTTCTACAATGTTTTCCCTCACTACAAATTTGGCACCATTCTGTTCTCTGCCTTCCCACTGCAGACCATTTACCCAGGGAGCACACATTGGAGCAGTTCTAACAGCCTGAGGGAAGAAGTCCGTGATGTAGAGGCCTGACTCCTGGGAGTCTGCTCAGGTTGCTTCTTGTCCCCTGGAAGAAGAAACCAGCAGAGAGCAAATTAACTGGGGGCCTCAGAGAAGAAAGCCACAGATATCAACAGGAGAAAGGGAGCTATTAACCACCTGTCCTTCCTCCATCATTATGCTAACCACTTGGAGTATAGCGTCCCAATGTTATCCTACCCACCGACCCACTGCCCAGCAGTACACAGGGAAGCTTCCTACACTAGGCAAAACACTGTAAATTCCAGGTGGTGGTGAACTCACCAGCAGGTACTCAAGAGTCAGATTCCTTGAGAAATGAGGACAGGAAACAGACTGAACACAGCAGTCCAGTGTAGATGTTATCTTCATGTTCCCCCACATACTAGAAAGATCTGTGTGAGCCCAGCAACTACGCCAAGCTTGCAGGTTTGACAGTGGAATTCTTGAGTCATATATTGTTTGGGATCTTAACCTAAGGCAACAGAGTCAGCTGAGGCAGAGAACATCAAGTGATCACTAGAAAAAAAGCACCTGGAGTGAGAATATGAAGATAAAAAGAGTATTTGCCCAGCAGTAAGAGGAATGTGGATTCGATAGATTATTTGAAGAAGGTGATGGAAGGCCTTTCTCCCTTTCTCAGATCAACAGAGGTGGTCAGGTCTTGGCACAAAAGTGTGCAGTTAGCCTCCCCCAAAGCATGCCATACAGCCAGAAGGTGGGTGAAGAGAACGTGGCAGCTTCACCACTTGTAGTAGGCAGTAACTG
>PVJA010005416.1:0-79237 GCA_004027025.1 Myocastor coypus
CTTGTGTTGGGGCTCTGGCTGCTAGCTTTTCTGAATCCTGGGGGATGTGGTCTGTAGGTGGAGGTGGAGCTTTGGGATTGAGTAGTCCTGGTAGGCTCGTGGACCGGAACGATTGCCAAACGGGCTATTTGATGGGTTCAGTGCTGGAGCTTGGGCCGCAGCGGGTGCGCAGGCTCAGCTCCCAGCGGTGGGGTTTGGCACCTTCAGTAACTTTGAAGTGTATAAATCTTTCTTTCCTTCATTTTGAGTACCGGGTATTTGTTCAAACAATGACAGAAACGTCACTAAGACAGATATTGTTCTTGACTTATAGTCATCAACAGAAATGATGCTTAAATTTTGAAAATATAGTTTTCCATTCCAGTTCACAAGTCATTAGGTGCCCTACTTTTCACCTTAACCTCTTTGGGTCTTTCTATTTTGCTTAGATTTCCAAATTTCTACTTTTGCATGCTCAGCAGAGTTTCAAAAGTCTAGTAAAGTCCTGCATTTTGAAAATCTTTCAATATTCCACCACTCCCAGAAATCCCTTTCTGTGTTCTTAGCTGGGAACACTCTTTTCCCAGGGAAATACTCTTTTTCCCATATTAAAATACAAGGAAAATTCTTTCTTAAGTTGGGTTACTGCTTTTGTTTTCCTTATATTACTCTTCACTTTAAATTATGCTGGTAAAGTACATCTAGGAATTGTGATTATCAAATTTTTTCATTTATCAGTAGCTTATGCCATGATTTTTGTCATGTCACACTTTGTTTTATTTTTGTATTTCTTTATTAATGAAACTTATCTCTTTTATTCACATTCTTTAAATATTATAGTTCTTAAGTATTTTTCTAGTTTCTTCTCTTTCTACCCTTGCTTCTTCATTTATGTACGGATACTTTAATCAAATCTGCAAGCTGAACATTTTCATATTTATATAATTACTTAAAATGTTTTCATTATTCTGAGTTATAAGTCTATACAATTCTTTATGATCTTAACATTTGTCTACATTATATTTGGATATTTTTAAAAACTTTCAAATTTCCCTTCAGAAAAAAGAAATGTAGTCTGAGATGCTTTCTTGTGGTCTATGTTGTTGATTCCTGCTGGACAGTTCTGTCATCTAATCTTAGCTAAGTTGGTTTCACACTTTCCTTTATCATACTCTGCTGGAACTTGCTAATCAAAATGGTTCCACAAGTCACATAAATGGAAGTCCTTCCTGATGCATGATATTCAAAAGGAAGAATTATGCCTTATCCATTTCACTTATCTTTTCAATAGGAGTCATTATTTTCTCCTACCTTGACATTATTCATCAAACTCTTGGATTATTACAAAAGTTTTCCATATATTCTATTTTTATTTAAACATCTTTCAGTTAATTTATGTAATGAATGAACCGTTCTAATTATTGTTGTTGAAACAATTGACTCCCTACATAAAAACTAATTCCTACTTCTAACTTATTTCTTTGCATTAATAACAGATATTGCCGTTTTAAGACTTCCTCTGCTTGTTTTTGTTTAACTCCTGAGAGCTTTTTTGATTCCCCCATGAAATGTTTTGTTATAACTTTGCAGTCTGCATAATGTGAGAAACAAATACTGGAATCTCTGTAGTATTAAGATACAGAAAGTCAATGTTTGCTGCAGTACATTTAAAGATTCAAAATAGCTAAATTAGAGAAAGAAAAGTTGTAAAATGAGGATGAAGGAATAAATGTAGCAGAAATTGTGCAAGTGGAGAAAATATTGCTATTTTACAAATGTTGCAGTTTTCTTCAATGTTGTCATGGTTTCCTTATAGGTCTGTGTCATTGAAAGATATTTAGTTTCGTATGGTTTCTGTTGAGTAGTAAATATATTCAGCAAGAACATGACTGCAGATTTGGCCTTTAGCTCTGTCTCACATCTTGGAATTTGGTAAGTTTTATTTTTTTGTATACTCAGGTATTATAATATCTATTACACCCAGCTTTCTTATCTTGATTGAGATCTTGGTGTCCTGAGACAAGGTTACAGCTTTCTAAACTGGTCACCTTTTGGAGAATGTAGTGAAATCTGAGACTCATTCTTGAAATATATACTGTTGACTCCTGATGGGTGCTTCTGGCAACAGGCCTTAGCTTGGCTGGCTTTGCACTTCCATGTACCATCTTCTTTGTGAAGTTTAAGTTTTATAAAGTTTGCTTACAGGTTTTCTGATCTTTCTGCAGTCATATTTTCCCCGTATGACTGAGCCTATGTTACAATATGTAGCATTCAAGACTTAGTGTTTTCTAAAATCATTTTAAAAAGGATTTAACCATTTCTGCTTATTGTCCAAGACAGATTGATGTAGAAATAATTTAATCTGATAAGTTAAAAGGCTCACTTGGTGATATAATTAATAATACAGTATGTTGATGGAGAAATTATAATAAATATAATTCATAAGTTATTAAAATATTTTTATTTTTGCATAAGTCTAAATATTCTACACATATTAGAAAAATAGGTTCCATATGTCAATATAATCCGAAATTTAAAATTTATATAGGAGCAAGCAAGATGGCTCAGTAGTCTAAAGCATCTGTTTAAGTAAGCTTAGGCAACCACAGAGACTGCAGTTCTATCCCTGGCACCCCATGCTGTGCCAGTCCCACCCCCAGAGCAGGCTGAGCTGGCCATAATATTAAATAAATAAATAAATAAAATAAAATTTATATAGACAAAACTTCATCTAGCCATGACTCTGATATTGCATTATTATTTAAAGAATGCAATAATATTTTAATTTAATGTAAAGGTGATATTTTAAACTTAAAAGTTTAAGTTTAAAGTGAATAGTTATCCATTAGGCTATTTAGATACCAAAAAGGCACAGTTTGATACTTTGGAAGATTTTGACCTTTCTGTCAAATATTGTCAAATCTCTTACTTGGAAAGATCTGAAACGGATAAATAGTTTTATTCCTTGTATTTTCTTATAGAATTAACATTAGTATTTTTAATTTTTGCATTCACATAGCTATATACTGAACATACACATGTTTAAGTTACAGAGAAGTAGTTTGTTATTCCGTTTGTTTGTTTGTTTATTTGTTTCATTTGTGTATTTGGTACAGAATCTCACTGGACAGATTGGACTTGTAGTGATTCTCCTGTTTTCAGCCTCACCAGCACTAAGACTACGGGTGTGTTCGTATGCTCAGACTCTGTCACTCGCATGGCATGCGGGACTGGGCATCCAGCTCTAGCCCCTGCACTTGCCAAAGCAAGTGTTTTGTCCTCTGAGAGAAGGCATGTTTTTTAAGTGAGCATCATATTAGCGATTTTCCCAACCACTGTGTTTTCCTTCCAAGATTCTATTCACTTAGTATGTTTTCTGTGGCAATTTACTAATACATTCTCTTTTGTAAACATGACTCACCTACTTCTTGATGTAAATTATATTTTTTTCCTATCTCTCACATGAGAATAACTGAAGAGTTTGTCAAATATTCCAGTTGGAGCTCTCAATTTAACCATGGCATTGGAATAATCCCAGCTAATCCTGAGTCTGAATTCCTGTACTCATGGCTGTCCAATTCTGTACATTGTAGTATGAGTTCCAGCTGCTTTAGATCTAGAATTACAAGGACTTAGATGTTTCATGGGGGTTTGGAAGGTTAATTTGTCATGGTAATTGGGGAAACAGATACTAGAAGAATTATATTCTTAATATTGTATGTACTTTTCATTTAAAAATATTTCACTATAAAAGTAGGTCTGGCCAGATAGCTCACTGAACTACAGCACCTACTTAGGCAGACTGAGGGACTAGGGTTCGATTCTTGGCATACCATGCCAGCCACACCCCCGAGGGACCCTCAGGGGGCTATTGAAACTGGGCATAGTAGCATAAGCCTGTAATCCCAGTGTTTGGGAGGCTGAAAACAGAAGGATCACTATCAGTCAGATCTGTGTAATGAGACCCTGTAGTAAATACATAAAAAATAAAAATATAAAATATAAAAATAATATATAATCATTGGCAAATACTCAACTATTATAAACTGATAGGAAATCATCTACCGACATTTCTATAACTTAGACATGAGACTATTAAAAGCAATATATAGACATTATACACATAGAAACACTAATTTAGAAGCTTATGTAATCATACATGTATTTATATAAACATATAAAGCCTTCCTAACCCAAAGAACATACTATTCATATTATTGTATGAGCCACATTTTTGTGATTAGAAAAACATAGCATTTATCAATTAAATTTTGTTCTTTTTTAACTTTCATATTTGATTAGTCTATGTCTGCAGAATATAATGATTACATTCATTGTGGGGAACTGGTCCATGTACATGCACATCAGAATTACTTTTAGTCCACTTCCATTTCTCTCCTTCACCCTTTTGTCTCTCTGGAAACCAGAAGACTAGTTTCTCAAAGTCTCAAAACCAAAGAAAATGAAAGGGTAAGTGTCAAAGCAGCTTCTTTGTGTTAACATTTTAAAATGTGCTTTCATTCTCATTTGTCAGGTGGTTTAACTTGCTTTGACTCACTTTTACTCATCAGCGAGCATCACTGGAGTTAGGTTTTAAGACCAAGTCCACGACAGGAGAACTTTCATCTGTACCGGGTCTCTTGGAGCGGCTTCATTGGAAGTCAGGAAGCATTCTAAGATCACTCTGTTTAAGACATAGAGTGAGACCATAAAGTGGGGCCATGTTTCTCTCTCAATGAAATTTTTAACAAATAGTTTAAATAACCCTACTAGTTTGGTATTTTCTTTGTGTCCTTAGAGCAATGACCTAAGCACAAGAATCTGTAACTTGATCTCATTGATTCCTCCAGCTTCATCCACCTTGAGAAAGAGTTCACCATTGACCTCATGCTTGGTTTGCTTGGCTCTCTACTGATGCTCTGGGGATAAGAACAAAGAACTGCCAGCAATAAATGCTGCTTTAGGCACCATTTCCACTAATGGCTTGGTTCCCTATTTTTAAAAGTAACAAAATTGCTTTTCAAAAATGCTGACAAGGATATGTAGTGTATGTAGCAAACTCCTAACTGATAGTCGAATAGAATATTATAGACTTTTGTGGTGCATAATTTTGCTCATTTCTTTGTCTATAATAATAAAATTAAACTTTTAACTAATATGTCATTTCCCCTATAGCAAGTCCAATATAAATCTCACCCCTGTCAATAACTCTAACAAAAAATCATTCTTTTACTTCTGTAAGGCTGAATTTGAACCTGGGGAATGAATACTGTAAGTAAAATCTGAGTTTCACCATGATTACTACGACTCTACATAGAAATCATTTTCTCTGTCCCACCTTGTCTCTGATTGTCTCTGCTTAGGTACAAAGCTGTATGCATTCTGCACAAATACAGCTACACACATGAGGCCATAGCTTGAATGTCACAAGCTTTCAATAAATGAAAATTTTGGTCTGATGTTCTTAAGGGGGGCAGCATATTCAAAAAAAAATTTCCCTTGATATTTATGAGTTTATTCTTATTGTTTTTCAATAAATTTCTTTGTTTTAAATCAAACATATGAATGGCAAATTTACATAAGGCGAATAAGCCCTTTTAGGTATCCAGTTACTGAATTTTCCCATTAAAACTTGTCAAGATATGGACTATATCTACCACTTTGTATCATAAGATTTATTTATATACTTTAGTAGTCATTTCTTTTTGCTCAGACTCAGAAACTGGGAAACACTCATTTGTTCCTTTTCCAAGAGTTTTATATAAGTAAAATTATTTAATTTATAGCTTTTAGAGTTTGGCTTCTTCATTTTTGAATAATACATTTGAGATATATTTTCTTGTTATTAAATTAAAAGACTTGCATATATATTTTGAGCATTAATCCATTTGAGATGTGTTTCTTACGGTCTGCATCTTGTGTTATTTGTTTTCTGAAAAGTATGTTTTGAAGAGCAATAATGTTAAGTTAACGAAGTTTGAGTTCTCAATTTCTTCTTATGAATTTTTTTGTGTCTTATCTTGGATATTTTTACTTAGCGTCAAGTTACAAGTTTTTTCCTCTCACTTTTTTTTCAAGAAATATTACATTTTTGTGTATTACATTAATGTTTAATCTATTTTATATTTTTTGAATTTTGTTTTGGCTTATGGATATCCAAGTAGTCCAGCATGATTATTGGTCATTTTGCCTATGATAACTGGTCTTTTTGTTATGCTCTTGCCAATTTTTCATTTCTTTACATCCAGTGGGAACATAATTATGTCCCTTGAATTCTTATCTTTCTGGACATTAAACCCAGAAGTTTCCAGCAAGGTTATGTTGGTTAGTCCATAGAAGATAAAAGGAAAAATAGTCTTAGACACTTTTTCCCTCACTTCTACCTTCATTTACATATTATGTATTACGTTACATTATATTCCCTGCCACAATAATTAACAAATATCTGTGCACTGATTTTCCTCTTTGCTATGATATCCTCTTTCCCTTTATACATTTTTTTCTAAGATGACATTGATTCATTCATTGATTTATTTATTCACTCATAAATTGCTTTTGTCAGGTGTCTCATGATTTACATATTCTTTAAGTTTTTAGTTTTATCAGTTTATTTTTATATTCTATAATGATAACATCCCTTGAGGAGGTAACATACCACAACTGTTTTTCATTCCTTCTTCTCTTCCCCCTTTCCTCCTCCCATATGCTAAACCTCTTCCCATTTGAACTCAGTCTGTTTCCATATTTCTACTCCTTTTATCTTTTTGCTCCTTATTTATATTTTGTGCTTCTCATAGTTCTCATATCTGGGTTTCTTTAAGAAATCAGGCAATATTTAAGCTTCATGCTGGGTTTATTTCACTTAGAGTTGTGGTCTCCAGGTGGATTCATTTTTCTGCACACAAAACTAGTTTTCCTTTTATTATGGTTCAGTAGTAATCAATTGTGTATAATTGCCAAGTGTTCTGTATCTGTTCATCCATTGAAAAAAACAGAGGCCATCAAGATTTAGTTAATATGAATCGTGCTACTGTAAACATGTATAAGGTAATGCAGTGTCTTTATCGCTTTGGGCAAGATAGCTAAGGGAAGGAAAACTAGGCTAAATAGAATTTCTAGTTTCAGTTTTGTGGATAATCTCTGTATTGATCCTCATAATGATTGTACCAGTTTACATTCCAATCAGCAATGAAAAGGGTGCCTGATCCCAGCAGCATCAGCATTATTTGTTATTATGTGATTTCTTGGAGGAATGCATTGCAGTTAACTTGCTGGATTTTTTATTATAAGTTTTGTTCTCAATGAGTTTGCAGTCTGCCCCTTGTGGCACTGTGGCACATATTGATGACTTTAGTTGACAGACTATAAACTGTTAACTCATCAAACCTCACCTCAATTCCATTAGTTATATCAACACAGGTAAGACATCATGATTTGGCCCATAAAATGTCAAAGTAGCAGCCTTTGAAACTGAAATAAGAATCACCACCTGCAATGTGATGCTAAGGCACTTAAACAAAGTAATAAATTCCTAATGGCACTGCATATAGATCTCAATGGTAGGGAGCAAATTTAACATATGTGATGGCCTAGGTTCATTTCCCAATACCAAAAGTGAAACAAGCACTGCATATAGATCTCAATGGTAGGGAGCAAATTTAACATATGTGATGGCCTAGGTTCATTTCCCAATACCAAAAGTGAAACAAGGACGGAAGGGAAGAAAAGAAATGGAAAAAGAGATTTAGAAAAAAAATTAAGATATGTAAGTACATGTACCAACTCCCCATGAAGAACATGGTCATTATGTACTGCAACCATGTATCAGTAAAAGTAAAAATTAAAATAATAGTAGCCTAACAATGAATCAATATATGACTTACCCCATGGAAAAAGCATTGGAAATTATATGTAATTTAGAAATTACTCTGGAAAAGTTGTTAATTATGTTCAGAATATTAAAATGAATTGATATTTGTCTTACTTGAATAACTCTAACGGATAAATATTTTTTCAGCATTTTCTCATCACCGTTTTCTGTTCGCCCACTATTGTTTCATTGTGGTGAATTTTCCCTTATAAAAGTAAATTCTGATGAGTTTAGAAGGTGTAGTAAATGAAGAACTAATTAAGAAAAATAATATAAGAGAATTGGTAGAAATATAATTTCAGATTAATTGACCTTTTGTGTGTATGCATGGTACATATCATATAACTGAGAAAATGTGTATGTAACAGTACATATGACACATAATATCCAATAGTATTATTATACTTATGCACACTATATGTAATAGATTAAATAGTTGTTCCTGAGATAAGTTATTGTTATTAATACAAATATATAAATAATCAATTTAACATACCATTTTGAATAATTGACTTTTTATATCGAACCCTATTTATTTCATGCTATTCTTACAAAGCATAAAAATATGTTTTAGAAAGATATTTTTCACACATTACTTTTTCTCAATATTTTTAAATAGAAATATTAGACTAAGCTGATTAGGAAGCATGTTCATTTTTAATGCTGGTCACATTTACTGAGTTTAATTTCAGCAGTAATGTATAGGAATTCCTGATTTCTGGCACATGGATAGCTCTATAACAAATATTACAGTGATAGGCTAGTAATTCCTGGTACTATTATTTATTTCTCTTTTATTATTATTGAAGATGAATATTGTTTTATATTGTTCTTCTGCAGTTTTTCTTCTCTGACTGTTCTGTTCATGTCTATCTTCTGCTTTTCTTTACCTGAACAATGTGCTCTTGTACCTAACACCTCCTCATTGTCTACTAAGTCATTTTTTCCTCTATTTTTTAGCAGTTGATCAACCTCAATATGAATTAACATTTCTTGGAATCAGTAGAGAATCCTTTTATTTAGAATTTATGTATACTACTTTCGGGAAAGATATTTGAATATGAAGATTCTTTTTTTCTCTGAATCTTAAATTCTCATATTTGAGTGGCATTTGAAAAATGAAGCATTTTGATTTGTGATAATTTAGCCTTTGTGCATAAGGTGTCATACACAAAAGTTTAACTGTTTGCCTTGCACTGGTTAAAATATCAAGTCTTGCATTACTTGCTAAATAATAACTCTTGAAATACAAGTACAAACAACGTGGCACAGTGTCTACAAAGGGAGAAGATGATGTGGCCAGGGTGTTCAAGACAAGACGGAGAGACAGGAACAGTGATTTGCTATTGAGACATTCTCAGAAAAAGCATCTCATCTTTCTCCTCTAGGAACACAAGAGATCTAAAAATTGAATGTTAGCCGAAAGGCTCCATATTTGTTACTTGTCAAGAGGTAGCCTGAGAACATAGTAGCAGAGAATATCAGGTCAAATAAATACTGGATCAGCAAGGCCTAAATGGCTGCCTGACACAGTGTTACAGAACACAGGGAGAGCCTTACAGAGCTTGAAGTCCTCGCAGAGCGCAGCTCACTTCAGAATCTTAGAATTCTGAATTATCCCCTGTCCTGGAAAATAGAAGAGAATGTAAGAGGCAAAAGAATGGGTTAAAAGCACATTCTAGGCAACCTGCAGTGGTACTGTAACTGCTTCTGTCTGAAGAAACCTAAGCAAAATGAGTTACATAACCACACCTCTATCACTGTATTACTGAAATTTTAATTTGTTTTTATTTTTGACCCTTTTTTAAGCTCTAACTTCATTGAGAACAAAGCTAAATTCTCTTCACCTTTTGTATGCTCCATTATTTAAACTGCATCTGCAATATAATAGATATTCAAATATACAACCTATTAAAAAATTCAACATGTATTTTTAAGAGAACTTCAAAAGGGAGGAGCTGCTTGTTTGTCTGCTTCTTGAAGTTCACAGGACAGCTTTCAAGGTTGAAGTCTTACTTGTATGGAAAAAGAAAAGATTAGAAGACAAAAAAGTAGCATATAGGTACATATTTTTAACCTTAAGTACTATTGATATGAGTTAACAGTTTAGAACACTCAACATCTTAGAACACTATCCTAGAAAAGAACTAGAAAAGGAGTAGGCAGATGTAGGACTAATGAGAGAAGGTTAAAAGTGTTCTTTTCCCTTTGGATATTCTTATTTCTATATGATAGCTTAGAAAGTAGAATACTGGAAGGGCTGGTGAGATAGCTCAGTGGACTAAGGGCTTGCTTAGGCAAGTGCAGGGACTGGGGTTCTATCCTGGGCACCACATGCAGTGCTGACCCTGTCAGAGGACGCACTGAGCCAATCACAGGGTCCAGGTGTGGTGGCATGTGCTTGTAACCCCAGCACTGGAGAGGCTGAAAACGGGAAGATCACTACACATCCAAGCTGTGCAGTAAGACACTGTACTAAATACGTAAAGCAACAACAAAAAAAAAAAAAAAAAAAAAAAGGAAAAGAAAAAGAAAGGAAAGCAGAATATTGTATACTGTCATTATCAAGATCACAGAGCTATGCCAGAGTAAAGCCAAAATATGAGCCCTGATTTATCTGGCCACAGACAATCTTTCCATTATATCTGTTTGTTAAATAAGTACAGAGTTAAATAGCAATCGTGATGTTTATTGATTCTTTTAGCTATCAGGCAGCTAAGCAAGGCCTAGAGCAACTGAAATATCTTGTTTATTGTGTCTGACCTAACCTATCTGATAAAGTAATCCCAGAGTATATAAATATTACTTTTTTAATGAATATCTTGACACAGAAATGGCTGAGTGACATCATATCACTCTGCATTTCCAGTAACTTCTAAGTGTAAAAAGTTGTAAAAGCAAAATTTGGCTACAAGTCTGTACTAATAGATAAGGGAGGAGACAGAGTTCTGTGCAGAATATAAAACAGGTGTGTATTTCAGAGAATCATGGAGGATGACTATCAGGATACCAGATAGGGACAAATATAAACTGAGTGAAGAGTAAGCAGTGGAAAGCTTGCCAGGTAACCCTAGAATGAAGAAGAATTGAATAGTCTGAGACAAATACACTGAGCAATTGTTTGCTACATTAGTAATAAGGTTTAAATGTGCAGAAATATGGCTTTTAGCTAATCTGTGACTAACATGAGGATTCTTCCCTTTTGTGTATATATTGGTCCTCTGTTAAACAGAAGACTAATAAGGTTCATTAGAACCTTATTTACAATATAATTTTTTCAGGGCTTTTACCACCTCGGTAGTCAATAGCAAACTATGGGCTTTTTTAAATGTCACATACTTGAGGTAATGATACCTAAACAAATACAATGTTAGCTCATCTAAAACTATTGCTTTCTTTAATGTTACATGACATTTATGCCTCTGGCAGCACAGTCAGGCTCATAGACTTGTGCAAGGATCTTAAATATGTCAGGATCCTGGAGATCTTTGGGTGGGTGGTGAAGATAGATACAGGTCTGGCTTAGAGAAATTGTCATTAAAATAACAATATGTGCAGCATCCAGGATGATAGCATATCCAAACTCTGAAGAGTCACCCTGGTCTAGATTCAAAAATAACTCTACCCTTTGGAAAATCATTTTGCATGGCAGTCAAGAATACTTGCTATAAAATTAAACTGCTTAGCTGGATCCTGGCCTAACAATTTGTGCTGACTGTTTAATCCTACTGTGCTTCAGTTTCTTGTCCCCAAATGGTAATAACAGTAACAGTACATACCTTCTAGAGTTATTATGAGGATTAAATGAGTCAATACATGCAATGTGCTAAGAATTATGCCTGATATGTAGCTATGAACAAACGCTAGTTGTTAGAATCACGTTATAGGAAACAGCTAGTCTTTAAACTAGCATGTAGGCTTTAGTGCTGGACTTGTGGAAAATGTTAATTTTTCATTAGCATCTGAATGCCCTAAAGTACTACTAATTAATTTATATTCTTTAGCTTTTCAGACTGATTGGCTTTTTATAAAATATATATTTTCTCTGAATATCTAATATTCATTCACTCAATAAAACTCTCCAATTATAGATTCCATGGTGATTTTTTTCTACGTTTAATGCAAATAGGATAATAAACATTTTTGGCTATGTTACTTTAAAAAATATTATATATTAGCAGTGATGCCAGTTTTACTGAATTGACACACATGCATATTACATATTTTGCTCCATTTCAATTTCCTTACCCTACTCTCCTCTGTCCTTTCCCTGATTTCCTTCCTTGTCTCCAAATCTGCTTTCTTGTTCCTTATCATTTATTCATTTATTTGTATTTTACTTTCTGAAAGAATAGAAATACTGTGATATTAAACTTTCCATAACTTCATTTCAATTATGCTCTCAGATTCCATCCATTTTATTCTTAATAATATGATTTTATTCTTCATCAAAGATAACAAGATATATGTATATATATATATATATATACATATATATATATATATATATATATATATCTTTTTCTGTACCCAATTTTCTGTTGACAGGCATGTAGACTGTTTCCAGTTCATAGGTGTTATGAATAAAGCTGCTATAAACATGGGTAGATATGCCTCATAATATGACTTTTTTTGTTTTGCAGTACTGGAGATTGAACGCAGGACCTTTCACTTGCCAGGTAGGTGCTGGTGCCACTGAGCTATCTCCCCAGCCCCTATGACCTTAAAATATGAAATATTCAGAATATAAGTAGAAAACACTATAATGCACTAAGAGTTAAACTAAAAAGGGCCATTAAAAGAAGTTGCAAGAGGCATAAAATTTTATAAAGTATCTAAGTTTGAATGAAAAAACGGGGGAGACTTCAAAAATATGTATTATCTATCTTCCAATGCACTTATGAACATTCTTTTGAGACCTATGTGACCTGCCCCCAGACACCAAAGTTTCACCTAGATCCCACACCAAAACCAGGAGAAGCCAAGAACAAAATACTCCACCTCCATACCCTGTGTTATCCGTAGCAAAAGCAAAGAGGTGACAACGAACAGACCAATCTGACTGAGGAAAAATAACACCCAGGAGTGTTTTGTTTCAAGAATAAAGAGATGTCCTATGACAGTGATTGGATGCAAGACAGCCCTGGGAGTTGAATTTGGAAATAACAGGAATTAAATGGGAATGCTTTGGGCTCCCCTATGAGGTCCAGTCTCAGACCAGGATCATGGAACTGGTATTATGTTGTGAGAGGTCAGGTTCAGTGGCAGTAACTGTCAGAGATGGAAGCCTAAGCTAGAAGACATTTAGTCTAGAGGTTGAGCTCTCAGGCTGCTGCCTACAACTAGAAGAAATGAATACTCCAAGTTATTACAGGTCAATATACGGGCAGTCTAAATGCCTTCACTGAAATCATAGTCCTCTCTAATTTAGTGAAACACTATATATGAGTGGTTCCTAGACATTGACAACTGATGTCATCGTCATTGCTGAATTTACTACTACAGTCAAGGCAACATGGTAGTTACTAGCACTTGGTTTTTTCCTCTGTGCCAATGCCTGGATTACAGGCAGGTGGAATCATAAAAAATACTGACTTGCCTCTGAATTTTTAAGACACTGGGAAAAAGAACTTGCAAATCTGAGCACAAAAAAAAAAAAAAATGAGCAAACAATAACATGAAAAGATACAGTAACTATATACCGGCAAAACCTTTCGGTTTCTCCCAAATCTGTTCACAGTGTTTTCACCAACGAACAAAAAATAGTAAAAAAAAAAAAAAAAAATTAGAAACGATACAGAATTTCACTAACCAGAGTGAAAAATTCAACAATTGTTGTTCTACTACATACTCTTGTCTTCAAATTAATTGTTTAGATTATCAGATGAAAGAATGCAAAATTGATCAAAAATTTAAAAGGATATGGATATATATATATGTAATTTAATTTAAGCATTAATTATTCTTTTCAATAGATGAATAAAAATCAGAAGTACAATTATCCAAGCTATCCTGACTATATACATACATATTCTTTCTTTCTTTCTTTCTTTCTTTCTCTCTTTCTTTTCTCCTTTCCCTCATCCAAGTTGTTCCTTCCCGCTGAACAGTTTCTTTCCCTTTCATAGTCTGTATTGTACCTTTCAGATTTTATTTACTCTTTCAGGTTCTTGCACTGCGGATACAATATGATGTTTACATGTGCAGGTCTGATTTTTTTTTTTTTTCACTTGTAATTGTGGTCTCAAGTTGCATTCATTTACCTGTAAAGGTCTCAAGTTTACCTTTCTTTATACCTGAGTAATACTTCTTTGTATAAAAATACCACATCTTTTTTTATTCATTTCTCAATTGATGGACATTTGTGTTACTCCCAAGATTTAGCTATAACAAATTGTGATGCTATAAACATTTACAAATACTGCTCTGGTAAGTTCAGTTCTTTTCAGTTCTTCTAGAGGGGGATCGCTGATTTAAATGTGTCCTCTCATCCTCGATTTTTGAGGAAACTCCACACTGATTTCCATAGTGATTTTACCAGTCTACATGCCCATCGAAAGTTCAAAAGGGTTCATTTTTCCTCACAGCACCTGCAGCTCTTATTAAGGGTTGACTTCCTGATGATAGCCATTCTTTCTGGGGTGGGATAGATTTCAGTTTTGAGGGGGAAAATTTATAAGTATATAGTTGATAGTTCTGAAAGAAAATCAATAAAGGTGAAACATTTAACTATGGTGTCCAGCAAATTTAAGGAATATGTGACTAATCAAATAATCACCTTAGTGAAAGAAATAATCAGTGAGTCTATATAATGTATCGATATGAAGCTTAGAATCTAAATGTACAAAAGCTAGATGTGTGAATATGAAATATTAGAAGTCAATAAGAAAGCTCCAAACAGAAATTTAAGATGTGTAGCAGAAGTGACCAATGTGGGGGCAGTGAAATGATTCAGCGGTCTGAAGTCCCTGCTTAGGAAAGTTTAGGCAACCACAGAGACTGCGGTTCAATCCCTGGCACCACATGCTGTGCCAAGCCCATGCCCAGCACAGGTTGAGTTATATATATATATATGGTCAATAATAAATTAATGAAAGATACATTGAAAAAATAATAGAGCATGAGAAATAGATACAACAGCTCTTAGAAGACTCCAAAAGAAATTTTAAGAAGAAATAAAAACTTAAGGGCATAATACAGTTGAATATGTTATGGATTAAAGAATGAAGTGACTGGAAGCAGATAAGAGAGGAAACATAGCAGAAGCAAAGCCATGCACTTATATACACAGGATGAATCAGATATCAGTTCTAAGAACCTTCAAAAGGTTCATCACAATGATCATAGCACCATTCAACACTAGAATTATACTTAGGATGCATGTCATTCTCGTCTTTTTGATGTGTACTGCTACCAATGTAAATTCGGTTACTGTTATACTCTTCAATCTCTCAAGTAAATAGTTGGTTAACAACAACAAAAAAAGAGTATTAATTGAGAGTAAGAGACTGGGCAAAATGCTATAGGCTTGACAGGTTACAGTTTTGTACATCTTTGTATTTCCAAATGTCTTCATAAAAATTGTGTAACTGCTTTTATCACATTCTGTAGAGAGTTATTCGAATCTCAATGATTGTCAGAAAATATCAATATTAATTTCAAGCTAAGTCAAAGATGTTTGATATTCAGAAAGCCAGTGATGTTAAGCTCCATTATCTGTCATAGAGTAATAGTATCACAAAGCTTCTCTGCTGGAGGGTTGAGAATGTAAGTTAACAGACCAAAAAAATGGAGAAAAAGAAGGGCTATGAGGATAGCCAATACCTTGGCTCTAGCTCTTCAACGTCAGTAAGGACTCAGGAGATAAGAGAACCTGTGCTGTAATATCCAGAACCCAGAGGTGTCCCAAATTTTCTGGTCAAGGAGATTATGGGACCTCAGAGGAAAGGGATAAATGAACTACAGTGTGTCTAAGGAGAGTCACCCAGAGAAAAACATTCTCTCAGGCTTTTGCAGAAAGCAAACTGGTCAAGCAATGGCCATGACTCATCCCGAAGGCTAACACTGACAGCATTTCTACAAAACACTGTACATGGTTCCAAAATTAATCCTGAGGGGATTTGACCTTGGAAGATACAAAAGATGAATGTTTTGTTATACAGATCTTGCTTTAACTTGCTCTTGATCACCCAGCAGAAAAGCTTAATTATGAGGCATGAAACACAGAGCTAGATTGGTGTGATGAGCTGTAGGAGGCTTGAATTGACAGCCTCCAACTTTGCCAGTTTCACTGGTGGCCCACTGCAATTGTAGAACATTGTGCTGTGTATGCATCTGTTTCCTCCTAGTTCAAAGAGAAGAATTTTTTTCTTTTGTTTTCTTTCCTTATCAATATCCATAGGAAGGTGTCTCATGCCCACACCCTGTGCTCTGTATTACTATTGTGAGGACGATATGCAGTGTTTTGATTGTTGTGAATGTACTACTGATGTGCTGTCAAACTCTCACGTTGTTATTTTTTTATTAAAAATAATTAATTAAAAATAAAAATAAAAAATAAACCAAAAAAAGGATAGATATATAGCTACTTTCTCTTAGTCAAATGAGAAGAAAGATTTGTAGTAATAGTGTTTAGATAAAATATCTTGTCTGCATCTTGTACTCTGAATAACTACTATAAAGACAACATGCAATGTATTAATTATTGTAACGGACCTACTAACCTGTTTTGAAACTGTCTCATTGCTTTTTCTTTCTCATTAAAATTAATAAAATAAAAAAAAACAGTAAAGAAACTCACATGTTCCAGCTCACTGTATTCCATTCAGCTGACTCTTTGGAAGGACTTTAAAAGCATGAATGAAAATGAATCATACTGCAGTGCCTGAAAGTTGTTATAACATTGCTGGTTATATCATTTTCAAATAATGTTATAAAAATAAAATTAAATAGGTGAAATGAAGAAAAAAGAAGACTCTAAAAGATCTTACACAAGAGTAAGTAGAATTAGGAGAAAAATCAGAAGACAGCATAAACGGTATTAAAAACCTATTCATACAAGTAATAGCTGAAAATTTTCCAGACATGGAAAAAGAATTTAACCTACAGATAAGTTAGGTAGATAGAACCCTGAAAAGACATGGTTATAAAAGTGTAACACCCAACTGAACTGCATCATCACTCTGCTCAGTGTGGAAGATCCACATGCAGATCATTCTCAACTGCCCAAAATTAGAAACAGAGGGGAAGATGGTGTGTTGTTGTCAAACCCAGACTGTTACAATGGCAACATTGCTTTTCAAAATTAATGCAGCTATAAGATACTTCCATGAGAAAGAAACAGAGAAGTTCATAAAAATGTCAGAATGTCTAATAAAGTGAATGTATCAGATAAGATTAAAAACTAAATGAAAAGAAAAGAAAGCAAAATAAGGAAGGAAATTAATACGATGACATGACTATATCAGTACCTACTCATTATAACCACAAGTAAAGAAGGATAACACTCAGTTTGTGAACTGAGAAACACAAGTAAGCAGAATGCATCAAAATTTCAAATCCAATAGCATTCTATAAGCAAGAAATACACTTAACACAGAAAATAATTCATAGGCTGAAAATGAAAAGATCAAAAACAATATTCCATACAATGAGAACCTGAAAATAAGATGTAGCTATTGTATTTTCAGAGAAAATGAAGTTCATGCCAACATTGACCAAAAGCAGTAAGAAAGGACATGAAATATTGGTTATTGAACTATTTTACAAGGAAGAGATAAAAGCTATACAGCTACCACCAAGCCATAATGAATCTACTTTAAAAAACAAATGCTAATGGACGTAGAAAAGAGATAAAAAGCAGTATAAATATAACAGAGGTATTCATACTCTACTTTCACAAAGAGACAGAACAACTAAACAAGAAGTTAGCAATGAAATAACAGAGTTGCACCAATGGGTTTAATATTTATATACAAAGTGCTGCCACACAACAACAGAATTCATGATCTTTTCAGCTGCACATTGTATTTTCTCTAAAATAGATCACATATAAGCTCCTGTTGCATATGTTGAAAAATAAAAAGAAAATCAATTGAAATTTTACCATGCATATTATCAATCCACATGATAGCATAAAGGGGAATCAATAGCATAAGAAATCACATAAACTATGCAAATACATGGAAATAAAAAAGTCTCGAATAATCATTTATCAGAGAGAAAAATTAAGAATAAATCAGTTTCTAGAATTAAATGAAAATGGCGGTTAAATGGCAGAATGAACTCAGTGTGACAGAGTGAAAACAGTCCTAAAAAAATAGTGTGTACTGATGAATCCCTGCCTCAGAGAAGTAGAATGAACTAAATAAGTAACACAGTGATACATCTTAAGGTCTAAGCACAAGAATAATTCAAATCCAGAACATTTAGAAGGAAGAAAAAGTTAAAGATCAGAGGAATTAATAAATGGAGAATAAAAAAAGCAATAAAAATAAATGAATTGAAGAGCTAAATCTTTGATAGAATAAATAAAATGGAAAATTCCTTAGCTAATCTTTTGAAATAAGAAAAGACACACACCAATGTAATTAAAAAGGTAAAATTACAATGGAGACCACTAAAATCAAGACAATTATTAGTAGCTATTTCACAAACATATACACCAAACAACTGGAGAACTTAGAAGAAACATAGATTCCCAGGTACATAATTGCTAAAACTGAATTCAGAAGACTTAAAAATTCAATAACAGGCAATAGAATTGAAATAGTAATAAAATAACAAATACAAAATGGTTAAGAGTTGATGGAATGACAACAGATCAATGTTCCTCAGACTTTTTAATGAAATTGAGAGGAAAGAAGTAATTTCAAAATTATTGTCAGAAGCTAATATAATACTCACCCTCAAAACAACTAAGAATCTCAACAACAACAAAAAAATATAGGTCAGTATGTCTAATGTTTCTATTAGATGTCTGAATCCTTAATAAGATACTGACAAAAAGAATGAACAAATAATCAAAATGATCATAAAGTACGACCAACTAGGCTTCATTCCATAGATGCAGGGATGCAAAGGTGGTTAATACATTTATATCAGCAACCATAATTCATCACATAAGGAAGGAAATACAAACGCCTCACATTCTTCTCAAAACTTTTGGAAAAATCCAATATCTATTCATGATAAAAATAGTGCCGGGCGTGGTGGCTCACGCCTGTAATCCCAGCACTCGGGAGGCTGAGGCAGGAGGATTGGTGCGAGTTCGAGACCAGCCTGGGCTACAAAAGTGAGCTCAAGGCCAGCCTGAACTGCATAGCAAGACCCTGTCTCAAAAAAGACAAAAAAAAAAAACACTTAAAAATAGGTATAGAAAGCCTATCTCAACATGATGAAAATCCATTTATAACTCATCTATTCTATATAGCATATTAAATGAGAGAAAGTTGAAAGCCTTCTTTCTAAAATTAAGAGAAAGACAAGGATGTCTATTACCACTACCTTTGTTCAACATAGCCCTCAACATTAATCGTGTACTCAGGTAAGAGAAAGAAATAAAAAGATACTCACAGGAAAGACTGAAGCAAAAATATTATTTATAGATAACATGATTAACAAGAGCCAGAAAAATATAAATAAACTATCGTAAGATTTCTAGACTTGATAACTAAAATTCAGCAATGTAGAAGGATGCAAAATAGACACGCAATAACCAATAATGTTCTTGTTCACTAAAAATTCACTAACAAAGCAAATAGTATTTTCCACAGTAGCATTAAAAGGTTACTTTGGTATGAGCCTAACTAAGGAAGTGAAAGGACTTTACAGAAAAACTTGCACCATTCTGAAAAAGGAAAAGGAACATCAGAAATGGAAAGATAGCTGAGTGTGATGGTGCATGCTTATAATTCCAACGCAAGGAGGCTGAGAGAAGAGGAGCACTGCAAGTTTGAGGACAACCTCAAACACAAATAGACAATGGCTAATTTTGAATTCTTCCTTAGGGTGAGTAGGATTATCATATCGCATTATTGAGACTTCCCATTATTTCCTAAGACATGAGTCATCCTCTCCCACCCACTTATAGTTAAAACTAAGACCACTAAGATAAGTCACTCCAGGGCAAGATCGTTCTTAGCACAAGATCACCACTGCTCTCTTGAGTCATTTAATAAGCCTCAACACAAATCCTCTCTTTGGTCAATAAGTGCTGAGGTCCTGGCACCTTGTGGCCTTTGTTTTCTCATGTATAACTGGTCATCCTGGATCTCCACTCAAGTGCCACTTTGTCTCTTGTTCTTTAGTTTTCTCTCACCGTGTGTCATAACCATTGGCAGGAGTGTGGAGGCTCTCTACCTGCGTCCTCAGTAGAAGGACACTTTTTCTCCTGCCATATGGGATATCCCTTCCTTACCAAACACTGTAAATCACTGTGGACTAGCAACTGGCATATGCTCCCTTTCTTCTCTTTTTCGTATGTGTGTTGTTATTGTGCTATCCTTATTCTGCCATTGTCCTCTGGAGTGTATAGGGATATCACTATTTTTGTTTGTTTGTTTGTGAGTTTTCCCATTGCTTGGATAAAGTACCTAATACTCGGAGGGAAATGTTTATTTTTGCTCCTGGTTTGTGATGTTTCAGTTCATAGTCACCTGGTTACACAGCAGAAAGTTCGTGGTGAAGTGTATAGCAACGCTGCTCCCTTCATGGGAATAGGGGAAGAGAATACAGAGGCGGAGCATCACCTAGAGATATAGTTTGCAAAGATATAGGTCTCAGTGATCACTTACTTTAAATGGGGCCTGTCTGCTCATAACACATTCAGTTATAAACATCAGTTGTTTAAGCCAGTGTTGAATATAGTGGCCCTTGATTAAATCACCACGTCAGAGGTTTCTTATGCCAATAACATTTAGCATTATGATTAACTAGTATGTTACTTAGTACACTTGTGAGTCAACACCAATCATGTCCTGACCTCATGAAGACATAGAAGGTCATAAAGATTTGTCTTTGCTGTCATGCTGTATGGGTTTCTCTTCCTGGGAAAGACAGTGAGTGGATACTCAAAGGAATGCTTCTGATGTATTTTCCCCTTCCTTTCTAGAACTCCTTCCCTGAGGCACTAGTGAAGCTCCATGTATCCCTTTGACCAACCCATTCAAAATATAAAGTGAGTATGAATTTTAGCTTTGAAATTAAACATCACTGGGACTTGAAAAGTACAATTTGTCGCATGTTCCTATGAGTCACATATTTCAGCAAAGCCCAACCTTAATTTTTTCACATTATTGTAAAAGCTTCTCTGGTATTATTCTTGCTTGTACTTAAGTTATTAGCAGTAATTTGAGCTATAATTAAAAATAACATTTTAGTTTCCATTCTCAAAGTAGAGACTTTACAGATTATTATTATTTACTTTTAGTCCAGCCCTGTAAGATTACCAGAAAATGTTAGAAATATTATCAAAATGCAATATGCTATTTACTAGGTGCATTATCCAGAAAAATTAGACAATTTCGATTATTCTCTAGTTGTGATTCTTTTAATCCCTCTAAAATTAGCTGAATGATTTGGCTTGAAATACTACCATAATTCATCTTGGAAAGGAAGTACTAATGAGATTGTTTAGTCAAGCCTGGATTTTTAAGTTTCATAACTAACACTATATAAAATTGATTTCCATGAACAATTAATGCTAACATACTGTATAGAAGTTGCTAGGATGATAGTTCAGTGGTCAAAACTCTAAAACCTTGACTTATTCTTGTGGCACAGAATAGTCTATTGGCATTGTGTTGAAGCAATAGAATGAAATTAAAAGCCAACTATATATGAAAAGTGTAAAGTCTGAGGGAATAAAATAAACTTGGCAGCACAGAATTTCACAAAGAGTCATAATCTTGAATTACTTGTATCTTAGTATGTCTAAGGTACAGAGGAAATAATGGTACATGTTAGATTTGGGGTCAATAACTTGAGAATCTAGAGGAAAATATTTCATTTTTGGCATACAAGTGCTGATTGCATCTTAATTTTATTTCACCTTGAATTTTACAGTTTTTGGTTTTTGCTAAGAACAAATCTTAATGGATGGGATTTTGAAGAGAAGTCTTTCAAACAACAGAAGCATTTCACAAAGCAGTGACAGTATCTTATGAACTTAATTTGGGAAGATATAATGGCCACTGTAATGATGATTATTTCCAAGAGCTGCATGGAGGGAAAAATTGCATGGAGACAGGAGCTTGCAAATACCACCCAAGCTGTGCTGTGAGGCAGCAAGAGGCAAAGATGAGTGACACTGACTCAGCTATTAGCTGAGACTTTCCTTTGTGTGAAAAATATTCCTGGCTGTTGGCTGCTTGTAGCTGAGGCATTTCTCCCCACAGTTCGTCAGTCCACAGTTCAGTGTGACCATGGGAAATAAGACAAAGCAGCACCATGACAGAGGAATTTGGTCTAAAGGCGCAGTGCAAGTCTTCTGTGTATCTCAGCAGCATACAGCAACACTAAAAATGAAAATTGGATATAACTATAGCAACAAACATCGTCATGTAGGGCAGGCAGAACAAAAGTAACCAGGAGAACAAGCTTCTCAAATGATAAAAGCTCAGTATCTTGGCAACCTTTTGTGTTGGGTTATTTTTAAAAACTAGATAATATCTTGTTCTTTTTGAATTTATTTGGCTGCTTGCTGAGTGATAGCAACATTATAACTGCCGATACTGGGTGTCATCTTGACATTGTAAGTATTTTTGCAATGCAGCTGATATTTAGTTTTATTTATTTATTTTTTTCTTATTTGGTTCTGTTGTGGTGGGAAAAAGCCTGCACAATGGACCTTAACTTGATGATGCCTTACTGAAATTTCACTATCTGCTCCAAGCTTTTATAAGACAAGTATTATTTATAATAATGATATTTCTGTTAGAGAATGTTTGAAATATAGGAGTTCAATGTACCCTTGTCAGCCAGGAATATCTTGAACTGAACTCACTGGGATTTAATTTATTAGTCTGGAAAAATATATAACTTATTAGCCTAGACGCAGTTACTGTAGTACAAAATCATAAATAAACAAAAAGATACTAAAAAAAAAAAAAAAGCAAGAAGTTAGTGCAAATCATAAATGCCACACTTGCGTCACATGGTGTCCTATGTTCTGACTCTGAGCACAGATCACTATGCAAAAGCTTGCGCAGGTCATAGTCCAGTAGCTAATAACAAAGTGTAAGTGGGTAAGACTCAGAATTGCCTGGCCTCCCAGGCATTATTTGAAGCAACAGTCTTCGTTAAATTCATCCATTTCTCTTTGCTTTTCTCCATCCGACCTTCATTTTGCAGATGTACAAAGGGCAAAGCTGAAGCCTGTGAGAAATATGTATCTTTTCCTATTTGCCCTGTGTAAAATACAGACTGAGTCAGTTAATCTTAAATCTTTCTTCAAATTTATAAAGATCAGACCAGCCATACTCACTTGGGGCTGTAACAGAGATGTAGTACCTCAATTTCTTTTACAGAGATACCTATCTTACTATAATTACTACTCAGCATACCATAAATTAATGTAATGAAAAAACTGTGTATGGTTCTCTGTTATAGACTAATCTTTTTGTTTTGTGTGTGTGTGTGTGTGTGTGTGTGTGTGTGTGTGTGTGTGTGTGTTTGAGACAGGGTCTCGCTATGCGGTTCAGGCTGGCCTTGAGCTCACTTTTGTAGCCAAGGCTGGTCTCGAACTCGCACCGATCCTCCTGCCTCAGCCTCACGAGTGCTGGGACTACAGGCATGTGCCACCACGCCCGGCTTCAGACTGATCTATTTTCTGACATAATTCATTGTACTTTCCCATTTTAAAATGAGTAGCAAAGTAAATGTTTGTTAATGTTGTATACAAATGAATGAACAGATAACGTTTTGCTCTTTTTGCTACCCTAAAGAGTACTGCCATGTTTCTCTGCTCTTTCCTATTTTAATTAGGTCTCATACACACTACAACTGCAACTGCAATTCACCCCATTCATCTTCTTCTTTCCTGTCAAATGGCTTCAGCTGCCTTGTATCGCACTGCTTCATCTCTTGTATTCAGAGTCCTCAGGCTGGACAGCTGGCTATTGTTTTGATTTGCTGTTTGTTTTTTAAATAGTTCACATAGTATTATTTAATAGCTATATAGAAATACTTCTGAAGCACATGATTTTAAGTTTTTGTTTTATTTCAGGATCATGAATATTTTAGTACGTCTTTTCTTTTGGGAGTATTTAGATTTTAAAATGATGTTTCCACTGAAATCTCTCGAAATATTTGAACACCCATGTGTAAATCCTTTAATATGTATCACTCATTTAATTGTCACTGTGATGCTAGGATACAGACATAGACACACGCACACACACACACACACACACACACACATATGCACACACGCACTGCTGCTAACCTCCTTTTACCTGTGAAACAAAATAGATTCCAGTTTAGTAATGAACTGGCCAGCTAATGATTATAGGGCTCTGTGATTTCCAAAGCCAGTAAGATCCCATCATACCTCAACCTCTCTCTTAGGTTTTGCCAATTTCTGTCCTGTATGTGTGAAAGACAAAAAAGAGACAGAAAGGAACACTGACAAAAGGACAGTGAGACAGCTCAGCAGACTAAGTACCTGCTTAGGCACAGGGATGGGGCTTCCATCTCCAGTGCCACATGGCACATTGGTCCCAACCTCAGGCGCTTTGGGCAGGCCACTGTGTCCAGGCATGGTGCACATACCTGTAATTCCAATGCTGGGGAGACTGAAAACAGGAAGATCACTATGAGTCTGAGCTGCAGGGTGAGGCCCTATAGCACATAGATTTAAAAAAAAGAAACATTGATAAGACATTGACATCCACCATTCTGTCCTCTCTTGAGAAAGATGGAGGCTCCTGTTATATTCCCTTGCATCTCTTTCACTGTGACCTTAAAAAAGACTAATTAGTCGGGAAGCCACATGTAGGTGGAGGGCGCTAGGCACCATTTACGAGCACCCTGCCTTCTCACAATGTTGAAACTCCCTGTGTTCATTTTCATCCGTGTTCTCTTACGTTTTATGGCAGCGATGCCATTTTCTGCTTCTTCCTTCCAAAGCCAAGTCAAATATCACCAGTGGCCCAGCCTACACTTGGATAGCATCTACATTGTCAAATTTGCCTGTTACTCATTTTATAGCACTCTTTCACCGTTTCTTGCTTCAGCTTTCCTAGAATTTGCTTTATAGATTTTTAAATGTTCTCATCTTCAGTCTGTCTGCTGTTGTCAAAAAGATGTTATCTGCGTATGGTAGGTAGGCTTATTAACCTATGATAGCATCTCTTTTTAAATCATTTTCATTTGTCTTCTCCCAGATTTATTTATTTTCTTTTGACACTGTCTACAGAAAAAAAAAATCAATAAAAAACTGAGTAGATGTCTCACAGTGCTCATCACATTAATTTAATTCTTTGACCATCCAGTCAGTGTTAGGAAGTGAGTCATTTTAACATGTAATATCTTCACATATTTCAGCAGCTTAGCTAATAAAAATTATTTTGGATTTAGGTTTAGGGAAAGAAAATTATTTATGGTTAATCTCTAAAGCCATATTTTACATAAACTAATTAATAATGTTCCCACCTCTTCATTTTGCCCTGTGCCAGCTGTCCTCTGAAATTCACGATCAGCTATTTTAGGCTGTCTAGCATATCGTTTGCACTGTGTGTCATACCTTTGCTAAGCTTGCCAACCTTTCCAGAGAGATGTCGTGGAGGGGCTGCGATCAGGGCTTAGTAGCGATAGTGTTGCCAGGCGCCAGTGCTTTTCTCCTCCTCTTTATCATAAAATTATTATTGGTGATTTTATTGGCACTGACGTTTTCTCTTTTTCCCTGATGATCTTCAATCTGAATGTCCTTTTAGAATTCTGTTTTAAGGGGCTGACAGACCAAATATCAAACCATTGAAAGTCAAACCCAAAAGAAACTTCAAACTTTACCTTAATCAGTCCGTTGAATCTCTGAACTGAGGTGTTGTGTGTAGAATGATTTCTAATTCATTGATTAATTCCTTACAATTGGAATGTATTATTTCTGGTGAGACGATTTATAATTTTCTTTCTGAAAGAAATTTTCTTTGATTTTAGCTTCCTTTTCTGTGCCAAATTATTGTTTATTTTTGATATCCTAAATCTATTTTAATGTTCTTTTCTAAATGTATACGGTGTTTTCTGTCTTAACTGTTGTTAGCATTTCTTTATCCTTTTCACCTTGAAAACATCGCAGTCTCTCTCAGCCATACTTTGATACTGCTGCTTCAGCTTCCGTTTCCTCCGTGTTTTTGTGTTGCTGCTCTCTCCTCAAATGTCTCTATGGCTTCATGCAATATTGACTTTCTTCTCGAAAGTTGCGTCTTTACTCAGTCCTTTGAAAGAAACACGGAAAGCACCCCTGGAATTTGGAGGTAGATTTATTTGCATGGATAGACACTGATAGGGATCATTCCCCCAAATCAGGCCCTGGTCTCTGGCGGTTGATCGACCGCTTATATGAAATAAGCAAGCAGGAAATACAGAGGGAGAAAGGCTTGTCGATTGGGAACTGGCTTGCACAGTGTGCATCGCAGTGCCCGGCCATGCATCTCAGCGAGCAGCGGTTGATAAAGAAAGGAACAATTAAGACATTGAAGTACAGGAGCCGGGCGTGGTGGCGCACGCCTGCAATCCCAGCACTTGGGAGGCTGAAGCAGGAGGATCGGTGTGAGTTTGAGACCAGCCTGGGCTGCCTGAACTGCATAGCGAGACCCTGTCTCAAAAAGACAAAAATAAATAAATAAATAAATAAATAAAACTTGAAGTACATGTGCTGGCAAGGGGGCATTTTCAGCTAATATATATATATATATATATACACACACACACACACACACACATATATATATATATATATATACATATATATATATATATATATATTTTTTTTTTTTCTCTCTAACTCTGACTTCTCCCTTAATTGATCACTTTCTGCATGCTTTTGTGAGTTCTTCCTGTACTAACTTCTTACTTCCATGTATTATTACAAGTTGATTCCTTGGGTTACGAAATTGCCCTCAAGAAAATTGCCTTCCTAGAGTATTTTCAAAGAGTACTGGCTACTGATTCTAAGAAAAGGCAAGCAAAGAAAAAAAATTATCCAGAAGGTAATGTAGGAGCTCAGAAATGTAGATTCTCCATTAAATTTCTTTTTATTATTGTAGTCTTCTTTTTATCATTAAATTTATTGATACAGTTTGTATCTATACATTATTGATACAGTGTATATCTACCCAATGAGCACTTTCCTCCTATGTAATGTGGACCTATATGTGACAGGCCTTGATTTTTATTTTACCCTAGTGTTCGCCCCTCGCTCCTATTCTCTTTCTTATTTACAAAAGCTTTCTTTCCATCTTATCTGTCTTTTCTCAGTTTTTCTTTTCCTTTCTTTTTTCTTCCACTCTCTTGTTCTCCTTCCCATTAGAGTATGTTCTCTAGGTATATCTATTTGTGCATAAATATTTCAGATTGAGGTTTTGTGGATGAGTGGTACTCTGCTGCTCCTTCCCATATGAAGTTTCCCTGGCGTCCTGAATCTGGGAGTGTGTTTGCCAGGAGAGACAGTAGCCCTCCCACATGCTCATGTGTATTTTAACCCAAGAAGGTCATGGAGACAAATCATATATTTCCATATATATATTTAATTTTTTTGTGCGATTCTACAGGATGTTCAAGGTCTCACTACTAGATTGGATTCATAGTGATCTGTCTGTTTACAGCCTCTCAAGAGCTGGGATTACAGGTGCACGCCACCATGCCCAGTCTCCATTGCTGTCTCAGCAATCCACAGAGGTGGGGCCAGCACAGCAGGCTCAAGGACCAAACTCCTGGCCCCTGAGCATGTTTGTAGGTGCTTTAATCCACTGAGCTATTTTTCTGGCCCCTGATATTTCCTTTTTGAGAGGATGTATGGAACAAATATTCAGTCTGCAGCTCTGGCATTCTAACTCTAAGAGTTGTTTTGCTTAAATCAACAAATTTATTTTCATAATCCTCTTCGATACAGGTCCACTTAACTTGACATCATTTTACAAGTGGCCCAGATCTTACCCTTTTTAACCTTGAGACAGGCAGTACTGTTTTCCATTCTTAGAACATTTTGACCTCCACTTCCAGCATTTGAGTAACTCTCTATTGCACTTTAGCCGGTACTTAGATTTTGTCTCTTCTGTAATGTCTTGAGTTGGATACTTCCATGCCTTCCATGCTTCAAAACAACCAATATGCTTCCATGTAGCAGATTAACTTTACAGCAGTGTTTTTATCATGTTAGATAAAGGCACTGTATTCATCACTTTTCATATATATGAAATATATATATATATATATATATATATATATATATATATATATATATATATATGAGAGAGAGAGAGAGTTATTCAGTTTATTTCAGCTTATGCTCTCAAAAGTCTTGTCCGTGGCTGGTGGCTCCAAGGCAAACGCAGCATTACAGAACAAATCTCCCCACCTCCTGGTGAACAGGTGGCAAAAAGCATTGGAAAGGAGCCAGGGACAAAGGGGTTGGCAAAGGATATATTCTTCTCCATTATGCCCCAGGGGACTACCTGGTCCAATCATATCCTACCTCCTATCACTTCATTTGGCTAGGAACACATGAATAGGTTAACTCACTGATGCAACTAGTGGATCATGATCTAAATGGTTTCTTAAATATCTTTCTCATGAGCACATGACTCTTTTGGGGACATTTTTGATCCAAACCAAAGCAGGTACAGGTTGGTATCAGCCAAATTGTAACATTTATTAGTTTAGACTTGGGAGAGCCACTGAGCGCTCTCTGCCTTGTCTCCACATGTGTACATCAGGGATCATTTTAGCACCACTACATAACCTTTGTTTATGAGAATCAAATAAAGAGTAAAATGCCCAGTCCAATACATAATAAACAGCACAAATTTTGCTAAAATCATTATGCAATGATAATTGTGATTATTCTTGGTCTCAGATGCATTTCCTGGATGTCTAACACAATAGATTTCATAGGAAGAGATAGAGATGTCTAACATAATGCTTGTTGGATAAATGAATGAATTAATGGTATTGAAAATAATATAGTCTCATTATATATATATATATATATATATATATATGTATATATATATATATATGTGTGTGTGTGTGTGTGTGTGTGTGTGTGTGTGTGTGTGTGTGTGTGCGTATGTGCGTGTTAGTATCCCAGGTACCTGATTGAGCTTTCTGGGTTTTGTCTCTCATTTATTCCTTTTGACTGACTCATACGTCTAGAAAGGGGCATGCTTTCCCGGGGAAGTTTCATCTAAAAATAGTGGGGCACTGATAATTAGTGTGTGTTTGAGACATATCCTTTGTTATCTCTAGAAACTTCCTTTCTGTATTCTTCCCATATTATACTTCTGCCAAGATTCTCAGCTTTTGGAAAATTTCTGCTTTTACCATAGCATTATAAGAAAATAGAAGTTCTTTCATATTATACAAGCTAAAATTCTTTTCATATACAAATCCTATCAATTCCACTGTCATCGCTTCCTTTTTACTAAACGTGTTGCAGGGTATTAGCACGGTTATGAAGTTAAACAACCTATGATTTCATGCTTTTGAGATAATTTCTAGCCATTCGCTTGCCCTCACTTTTGCTGTTCCCTCACCCATATGGCGAGGAAGCTGGACCCCTCTCAACTGCCGGAACCCAAGAAAATGAGATTGTGCAGTCCCCAGTCTTTCTCTATAATTTTGAAATATACATAAATTTACATGTTTAACCACATGTCAAAAAAAAATTTTTTTTTTGTCTTTTTTGAGACAGGGTCTCGCTGTACAGTTCAGGCTGGCCTTGACCTCAGTTTTGTAGCCCAGGCTGGTCGCGAACTCTCACCGATCCTCCCGCCTCAGCCTCCCGAGTGCTGGGATTACAAGCATGCGCCACCATGCCCTCAAATTTTTTATAAATAGCTGCTTACCCGAAATGATTTCACATGATCTACTTTAGGGCTGTTTATGCACTAACTTGATATCCATTAAAATCTTATGTGCTTTCAGGAAAGCTATGCAATGGGCCCCTTTAAACAGTATATTGGAGACATTTTGCAATGTTGAAAAATATGGTGTTTCATATTTAAATGTAATAATTCAATTGAAAATTTGTTAATATTGCTTCCTATGCTCCAGGTATTTTTGGAAGCATTTTCCATCTTAAAAGTTCACTTAATTTTCATAGTAAGCCAATGAATATACTAGCACCTCTACATATCAAATAATTGAGTCACAGGAATGCAGAGATCACATAGCAATTACTTCTTATTAACATATATTTATTGAAAATAAATAAATAACAAAAACAGCTTATCTTCATGAATACAATGAGGTAAAAACATATCATCTTCAATACAGTGTCTTACTGAAGTACCAGTACAGAAAGAGGGGTAATATTATGTTATACGGTATCCAGAAATAAATTTAAATTCTGGTTAGTGTAGGCAATACAGTATGAATAGGACTTTGGCTACAAAGATCAAAGAATAGTGACAAATCTTAATTGGTTACAGACTTTGCATTTAACGCTGTCAAAATATTTTACACTGGTTATCTAAATTACTCCTTTTAAGCCGGGCGTGGTGGCGCACGCCTGTAATCCCAGCACTCGGGAGGCTGAGGCAGGAGGATCGGTGCGAGTTTGAGACTACCCTGGGCTACGAAAGTGAGCTCAAGGCCAGCCTGAACTGCATAACGAGACTCTGTCTCAAAAAGACAAAATAAATAAATAAATAAATAAATAAATATAAATAAATAAATAAATAAATAAAAAATTACTCCTTTTAGGTGCTTCGCATCATTACCTCCACAACATGTGTGAAAATGAGACTCAAAAAGGATTGGTGCATTGTTGGGGTCATAGACCGAAGCGTATACTCTAACTACAGAGCTCCCGATGTTCACTACACACAACTGCTCTTGGTGAGGAGGAGTATTTCTTCAGCTTATTGGACCTTACGTTAAAAAAAATGAGTAAGATCATACACAGACATACAAAGCACAATGGGAAAGAGAAAAAACGCCAAGTTCAATGTAGCCAAAAAAGATGAAGTTGCCAGACATGAAGATAATAACAAGTGGCTCTTCAATTTTTAAATTGTCATCACATATAGGATATCATAAAGTAATAAAATTGACATTACAATCACATAGAGTTAGTTGAGTATATTTTAACTAGCACTGCTGTTATAGGCAACTTTGGGTATAGATATATAGGCGAGCAGTTGGGAAAGAAACTGTAGTCCGAAGGCCTCCGGACCAGCAGATCACTTCCATAAAGACCTAAGTGGAGAGATTGTGTGCTGACCTGTTTTCTCTGGTATAAATAAATTGATACTTGAATTTGATGGGCTCTGGTCTCCAAGCCGCTTTCTCTCTTTTTCTTTTTATTTCCTATTACTAAATTTATAATGATCAAATTGTCTAACTGACCTATATGATAAGGATATCTGCGAACATCAAAATTATCATTCTTGTTGCTAAAATCATACCATGAATTACCACCCAGGTTTCTTAGGATATTGTTTGTTTTGCAAATTCTATACACTATTTCTGAAACGTTTTTTGCTTTTAGAAAAGTAATATCCATTTTATTTTACATCTACCAATTTGATGCAGTAGCATTTGTTTCAGTTTTGTTTTATCTTTAGTCTTGCTAATATGAAATCTACAACATAGTGGATTAAAACACAACACATTTCTGGAATGGGTAAAGGAGAAAATTGTTTGATCAATTTTTATACCTAGATCTTATAATATGAACAACTAATTTGAAGATAATAGTGCATAACATACTAACCATTGTTACTTCTGACTACCTTGTTTTGAAACTTTCTACTATTGTTTTTATTGTTTATTTTTCTTTTCTTTAAAATTAAAAACCAATAGAAATAAAAAGAAAAGTACCGTAAGTTTATTGCCTTATAATTCTGAAGGTTGGAGGTCTGCAAAGGACCACATAAGCCCACAATGAAGGATTCCTGCTGGAGGGGATAAGAGAAAACGCAGGTCCTCTTTCCTCACCTCTGCTGGCTGCTGCGTCAGTCACCTCCACTTGCTTCATCATGTCTCTTTTTCTCTTGACTTTGATTCTCATACTTCCTCTTCAAACGACCTTTGCAGTTATACTGGACTGATCTGGATTACCCATGAAAATTACTGCCTATCTGTATCCTTAATTGGTTTAACTTATAAAGATCACTTTAGTGAGAAGTTTTAAAAATCAGTTATTCTATTTCCATAGTAAAAGTAAAACAAACAAATAAAAAAAGAATATATTGGAACATATCAAGTTCTCTCAAGTTGGGGAAGAATTTTGTACATACGGAACCCAATAAAAATATAGAGAAGTTTAAGACAAATCACTTTGGGAAAATACCATATTAAATAAAATAATGAACATATGAAACCTAGAATAATAGATACAGCAAATAAAGCAAAAGGTAAATAAATAAAGTTAATTAGTAATAAAATAATTTCATTAACTTTAAGAAAGAAGCAAACATTCCAAAAGAAAAATGAATAAAGGACCTTAACAGATTATTAGTTAACAAAATTTATAATACTGGTGGCTTAGTTATTTTCTTGTCTCTAGGACATGATATCTAATACCCACAACTTTAATGAGACGAACTTAATTGTAGTTCATAACTTATAGAGGTTTAGTCCTTGCTTGGCAGGCTCCAAGGCAGGGTGCTGTGACAGCGTAGAGATAGTTTGAGACATGGCGTTGGGAAGCAGAGAGGGGGATCAGAGGAGGCAGAAAGAGACAGATATTCTCAGCCACATGCTTGCTGCCTACCTCCTGCCTTACATTTATCTATAAACTCTTCAGTCAACAAATCCGTTGAGAAATATCTTACATGAATGATCCAGTCACCTCCAAAATGTCCCACCTATAACTACGTGAGGCCATGAGGGGATGTCCAGACATAAACTGCAACAACCAATAAAAACCATGAAAAAATGTTTATCTTTCTTAGTAAATGGAATGCCCAGTACAGCTTTCAGCATTCCCTTTGGAAAAGAGTGAGAGGACTGAGAAATAAAGATAAGAGATGGGAAGCTGAGGTCAAATGGAGCACCCCTCTCTTTGGAGGGGAGGAAAGGAACTGCTCAGCCACCTTAGGGCATTTCTAACTTTTGCAAAAATGAGTCACCTGAAGCAGGGTTACATGGAAACTAATGGCTGGGCATGTGTCATAGTTACATTTCACTCTTGCTGGGACAAATACCCAACACCCAAAATGAAGGAAGGAAAGGTTTATTTAGCTCACAGTTACTGGAGGTTTCAGTCCATATTTGGGTGGCCCAAAGCTGAGTGGAAGAGGGCAGCAAGCATCCAGTTCATGGCGGCAGAACAGCAACAGTGGCAACAGAGGTAGCCAACCGAATAGAGCAGTAGAGCAACAGCGCTAGTCTGTCTCTCACTCTCTCTTTTTATTACATTCAGTCTCTCCCCCTCAGGCTATCCACCTTAAACTACACCCATAATCCCAGAAGTACTTAAAATGCATAATCCCAGGGATCATGGATCAAGTGACAAACTCTAGATCAGTACTAAAATACATAATCTCAGTGACTCGTGAGTCAAGTTTCAATCTATAGAAGTCCTTGCCCCATGACTGCATGAGGATTTGTGGGGGGGCAACTAGTCATAAACCATAACAGTATGTCTCAGGCAAGGTGATTTTTCTGGGCTGAAGCTCATGGTTTCCTCAGGACCCTTCATTCTCAGGCCATCCTTGACATATGTGATCAATTTCCAGCATCCCTCCAATCCCTACAGCTCCCATTTTTTTCTCTTTTGTAGTGGCAAGGATGGATGTTCAATTAAAATTGGAGTAACAGAGTTTGAAGAATCTTTGTAAATAATTTTCTTTGTTATGCTTATACTTTTCTGCTGTAGGCTCAAGATCAAGTTAGTGAAACATGTATTAAATACTTTTTGCTATTTATCAAGACCACTTGAGTCTCTTCAGGAATTACCTTGGAGTCAAGTATAGCACCTCTTAGTACTTTTGTCAGTGTCAGCCATTTAGATGACTCATCACCATTGTTTGACTGGACTGTTCTGTGTGAAAGACTGGGATTTTTTTTACTTCCTGTTGACTTTCCTTAGGCACATTATACATAGTTGTATCACTGTGGTTCCACAATGTCCTTGATCAGAACGTCAGGTACTCAGTCAAGTTATAGGATGTCATAGCAGAATATATATATATATCTATCTCCCTGGTCCCCAGAAATTATTTCATATCCTGAGTCTTCACTGACCTGGTGAAAACATTAGATATCCTCTTATCCCATCTACTTTAATGTTTTGCTTCCAAACTTTAGTTTTCTTGAAGAAAGTAAACTCAGTCTGAAGGAACAGTCTGTCAGCAGAAGAAATCTATGTTTTACATTTTGGAAGACCTGTACATCTGGAGGCATGAATATATTTAATGTACCATAAGATCAACAGTAATGAATTGTCACACATGTGTACACCTTTGTAACGATTACTGACATTACATTTTAATGGAGGTAATATGCTTAATATTATTATCTTATTGGAATATCAAACACCATAGAAAATAAAATGTAACTGTTACTTTCTACCAACCATGAATGTTCTAGCATTTAATTCCCTACATAGTATAAACAGATAAATTACACACTTTACGGGGAAAACTAGAAATTACAAGCCATATATAATATTGCAGCATTTCAATTATGAAGACATTTTGTAACATACTTAAATTTTGATTTCCATGTAGTGTAACCCTTTTAATCACTCATCTCTACTTAATATATAGGAAACTTTTACCTAACTAGTTGACCTTTAATAGGATGTACCTCACATGATTTTTGTTTATAACAGAGATCTCAATCTGAAGGAAAAGTCTATTAGAAGAAGCAACCCATGTTTTACAATTTGAAGACCTGTACATCTGGAGGCACGAATATATTTAATGTACCATGAGATTAACAGTAATGAATTATCATACACATGCGAAAACCTTTGTTTCTTAGTTTAGTTTTGTACCAAGAGCATCTTTTGTGAGAAAATCTTATTTTTTTTCCCCTAGAAAACTGTACCTTTTGACCAATGACCAAATTATTGGGCTTGTCTTACATAAGACTATGGAGATCAATGGGGGCTCCTTACTGATGAACAAAGTTGACCACTTTGTTCAACTGGAGTCCTATCCAATAATCTCCCCTACCCTAAAGACTTTTGTTTAATTATTTTGATAATTTTCAAGATACATATTTTTAAGTCTTATTTACTTATTTGTAATAAGGTCTCCTTATGCAGCTCAGAATCTTACTGATCCTTGTGTCTCAGTCTTCCCAGTGCACTTGTGACTGCACTTGGTTTTGGTGACTGGCACAGTGTGCAGTACTTGGGATTGAACCCAGGTCCTTGAGTTTGCCAGGCAGGCACTTTAACGCTAAGCTATCTTCCCAGCCCCTTTTAACAATATTTGTTACCTATGAGAAAACCAAATTCAATGTCATATTGACCATCTGGTAACCCAGGAAAAAGAATTCTTGTAAGTCTACAAACCAAATGGTGTTAAGAACAATTAGTCCAAAAATACAAAAGAAGAAAGGAAAAGAGAGAAAAAAAAGTATCATGCTAAAATAAAAAAGGAACAGCTATTTATGGATATGACAGACAAAAATACAGCTTTGACAGACTGGACAAACAAGCATCTTACAATATCAGAGTGTGCTCAAATATATTTTTACCCAAATTGAGTTTTAATAATACTTACAATTATAGAAATGTATAATTATAAATAGACTAGTCAGATTTTGTTGTTCATCAATCAGTAGTCATCCTTCAGAAGAAGAATTTAGAAGGAATAAATACTTTATCTGTAGTTAATATTTCATCTCATCCCAGAAAGAATGACTATCATAAAGAGTTAACCAATAACATATGCTGGAGAGGCTGTGGGGAAAAAGTCACACTTTTCCACTGTTTGGTGGCAGTGTAGACTGGTACAGCCACTGTGGAAATCAGTGTGGAGACCCCCTCAACCTAGATATTCTCTTTCTGAGTATTCTCCCAGGAAAACTGAAAACAACTCAGCACAGTGATCCACATGCATCCATGTTTATAGCAACACAATTTGTCATAACAAAATCATGAAAGAAACACAAATACCCATCACTTGAAGAACAGATAAAAAAGATGTGATATTTTTATACAACAGAGTATTACTCATCTATGAAAAAAGCTAAATCTGAGGCTTTTATGCGTAAATGGATGCAACTAGAGACCATACTCATAACTGAAATAAATAAGACCCTCATGTGCAAAATCATAATGTCTCTAGCCCAAGAACCTGGAAGAGTAAATAAATTCAGAAAGTTATAGTAAATACAATGAAAGGGAAAGAAACCACCCTAAAGGAAAGCATAACTGAAATGAAAGAAAGGAGAAAATAAAGGAAGATATATATATATATATATCTCACAAATAGTACATATTACATACATAGGAGATAGTTAACTAAGATAATTGTACTACTAATTTATTGGTTTATTGAAAGGAACAATTAATTTCCTATCCTGTATCTGATAATCTGAATACTTTGAAGATAATATTCAATATACTGACCAGGGTTGGTTTCCTAACATTTTGTTTTCAAATTCTGTACGATTTTTAATTTTTTGTTTTATTCTCTTTAATATAAAAATTAATTTCTTTAGCAATGAATAATCAATATATATTTTATATTTTTATTTTCTCTTAAGGATACTGTTATCCTTTAGCTCAGTTATTTCTATATACTCTATCACTTTCTCAGACTTTTTTTTGTCTTTTTGAGACAGGGTCTCACTGTGCAGCTCAGGCTGGCTTTGAGCTCACTTTTGTAGCCCAGGCTGGTCTCGAACTCACAACGATCCTCCTGCCTCAGCCTCCCAAGTGCTGGGATTACAGGCGTGAACCACCACGCCCGGCTTTTCTCAGACTATTGATTTCCATTTGGGGCACAATCTCCTGAACGTTCTAGCTAATTCCTTCAGTAGGCTTCCTGTTGAATCTATTGTCATTCCTGCCTGTCAGTTGCAGAGGTGTCTCCAAAATGTTATTTCATAGGACTGTGTAACAGCTTTTAGAAAGGTGGAATCAACTTTTCCAGATCTGCATACAGGCAGACATCTGCATACAGGCAGACACCATGCTTTAACTCCCAGACAGGGTATTCAGCATTCTCTAGAAAAACACAAGCATATCCTTGATTCCAAATTACCTTTTTGTTGTTTTACCTGATAGAACTTCCAACTGAGTGAGAGGAATTGACTGCTTTTGTTCTTGCAGCTGAATTTTCAACATACAGTAAACACAGTTAAGCTTCTCCTCAGTGACAATAAGTAGCTTATATGAAAATGGTCCCTTTTTGGAATAACTGGTAGTGGTTATTTTCTTCCTTGATTTTCCCCCAAGACCTTGAGTGACACAGAAACCTTACTGCAACATCTGTTGAGCCACCAAGGAGTTATAACTAACCCCAAATTCCCCCATATCCTGCAATACATCAGGACTCATAGACTGATAGGTATATGGGGGAGGGCCTAAGCTGAAGAATGCTCAAAATGACCTTTTGTATTACTCTAGGTTGGAAACTCAGCACTGTCATATAGGGTGAGAAATACCACCTGTGCCCCGCAGACCTGCAGGTGTCACACCTGAAGGCCATCTGAACTTCAGTTTAAAATTTCTGCGAATATTTTTTCCTTAAATATTAAATTCTATCCTTGAATCCGGATTAGTATCAGAAAACCCAAAATTCTTGGGTTGCTTATTTATAGATGTTAAAATTTTTGCCAAGGAAATAATGGCTAGCTGTGTAATACAAGAATCTGGGATGATTAGAATGGTAGTTTAAGTAAACTGAGTCATAACTCCGATTTCTATTTGTGTGTGTGTATAGTTATTGTTGTTTATTTGTTTTCTGTTCTGACCCAAGTGAACCTCCATACTCCAAGTTTTATTTTATTCGATTTATATTTATTTTATTTTATTTTACTTTTAGGAATGAAGATGGTCTTTATTATAAAAGAAACAACTCTTTAGGTAACTTTTGTATTGGGAAGACAGACATTGGTATACAAAATTACAAGTGTTTTATTAACTCTAGCCCTATCCCCAACTCTTAACAGCAGAATAGGAGGCCGCTGAAGCAAATAGGCAATTCTGTAAAATTACCCTTTAAAATCCTAAAAACTTGATTAAAATCTAAACTTGTTTTGCTTTTAAAAATTTAATGTATCAAAAGGTCTGTTTTAGTGATGTGCTAGCCCCACTCGAAAAACTCTGGTACCCGTGATGTGCTCAGGTTGGCCAGCCAACTTACACTTCTGCACCCAGGTCTGGACAAGTTATGTGTCTTCAAACCCAGCCACCAGACTCAGGGGACAGGCAAGACTGCGCATCTACCCGTCAGCTTTCCTGGGTCCCCTGCCAACAGAAAGGTGGGCAAGGCAGGGACACCCTTACTTGGTAAGGACCAAGAGCCACAATGACCAGCCCTACCCATAGGAGATCCTTACTTCTAAACCCAATGTGGTACCCAGTAACCAGGAAGATTTACCTTAGAAAACAAACAAACAAACAAACAAACACCCTCACATATCTACATACCCATACATAATTTTTTTGTTTTTACATTTAAACACACATTTTATTTATATTTACATTAAATACTCTATTTTGTGTTATAAATGGGAAGACCAGGCAGTAAGAACATTTTCTTCTCTGAAAGTAGGGATATCTATATAAGTCTTGGGTTCAGAGGGCACAGAGCCCCCAGGAGGGGAACATGGCAGCAAGAGTCCAAGGGAGGGCACTGCTCCCTGATCCCAGCTACTCCTAATTTCTACTTATATCTTAGAAAGAGCTTCCCATAAAGAGGTCTTCAATTAACCCAAGCCAGGCTTTTCCTTGTCAGTCACCCTGAGGAAAATATCCTCTTCCTGCTCCTTCACAAATGCTTTAACTGTCCAGAACTACACTCGTTGGACAACACACTTAGGAAAAGCAGTGATTAGCTTCCCTACTGTTGTCCCCACTAATGCATTAGAAAGTTTCCACGATAGGGACAGAGCGGGTGAGAAAAACAGTGAAAACCTGAACCCTCTGATCCTGACCAATGGAAGCAAGATTAATGGAGCATGAGGAAGAAAAACACCTTGATATTACAGCCTTTGAGTTACATGGGGACAGAGAGGGCACCATAGAGATGGGGAGGAGCTGTAGGGCGGAGCACTAGCAGGGGCTGATGGATACAAGTCTAGTCCACTTAGTTTTTGTACTGGAAGGGCTCGTCACTAGTCTCATTGAGAAGACAGGTGCAGACGAAGGCTTCTGTCATGGCGAAGGGGACACAATTGGCAGAAGAATGGCAGTCTTCGAAGTAACCCTTCATCACCTGGCTAACATTCCGGGGAATGCAGATGCTGGTGCCACAGTTGGCTACATCAGCAGAAAAGTCGTTGATGTTGGAGGTCTCATGGAATCCAGTTAGGCGCGGGGCATTGTCCAAGGCCCCTTGGGTTCATAGGCGTGATGTGATACTGGTGCCGCTTGCTTAGTTTCTCGATGGCCTCCTCAATGTACTTGAGACCATTCTTCTCCTGCATGGCCTTCATGCTGAAGTTGGTGTGGCAGCCTGTATCATTCCAGTTCCCAGGAATGGGCTTAGGATCAAAGGTTGCTATCACTCCGAAGTCTTCCCATACTCCATAGGAGATGAACCAGGCCACCCAGAGATGGTCTTCTATGGAGACTCCTTCACAGGATCCTATTTGTAATTTCCACTGGGCAGGCATAACTTCAGTGTTTGTCCCTGTAATCTTGACTCAAGCATACAAACAGGTCAGACAATGAGCCTCCCAGTGTCCCTGCCATAGGCCTTGCCTGCTTCCACTCCACAGTAGCATGGACCTTGGGGCCCAGGAAAGCCATTCAAAGGCCAACCAAAGGTGTGGCCATCAGTCCCCATCAGAGGATGCTCCTGCTCCATTCCGAACCAGGGGTGCTGGCTGCATACCATGCGCATCATCCATCTATAGGTGTGTCTTAAATTGGTCTCCGCAGGCTTGTGGTTATACTTGAAAACTTCACAGAACACGTTTGTTGGGATCTTTGTGGAAGTTGTCCCGAAACATGACAATGGGGATAAGGCACATGTTACTGTTGGAGCACTCTGACTGGAAAGCACCGAAGCCATCAAAATTTCACGCAGACAACTCTTCTACACACCTAGGCTCACAGTCCAGGGTGCGAGTTGTGCAGCACAATCCCTCCCTAGTGCCGCCAATCCAGACATAGATGGCTTGGACCTTGTCGCCCTAGGGCAGGGACAAGTACACCTGCTTGATGCCTTTGTTCAAGTGGTAACTTCCTGAGGTGGCCATGGTGGAAGATGTTCCGGTGGCAAGCAGGAGCATGACAGCCATGAGGACAAGACAAGGAGGGTGGAGAGAGGCCGAGGCTCTGATCAGGTGAGCCATGCTGTGCCCAAGCTCGGTCCTCCATTCTCATGAAATGCCAATGCTGATACATATCTGTGCGAAATATTGGCAATACTGATGTACTTCTCTCCTCTCTGTGCACACAGTGAGAAGTTTCCCACTGATTTTCTTACTATGACCTCTGTTCGGGCACCCTTGACTATGTCTCATGCAAGTCTCAATGTTTTTAAGGTAACAATAGCAAGAGGATTGAGAAATAAATGTAAGAGACAGAAACCTGAGGTCAGGTAGAGTATTCTCTTTCCAGATGAGAAGGAACTGCTCAGCCAACACAGAAATGCTTACTGATACATTTACAAAGTTAGAGTCATGTGACTTATAGTTGCTTGGTAACTAACAGCTATGCATGTCTCATGAAAGAAGATTATCTGAATTGACACAGCCTATTTGCCTGTATTACTGTATTAAGGTTCCACAGCAGAGCTGAAGAGTCCCAAAGAGATTGTTGGCTTATTTTATTTTATTTTATATGTATTTTAGGGAAGGGTCTATAAGGTATTCATGGTCTCATTACTGGATTGGACTCATAGTGATCTGCATGATTACAGCCTTCCAAGAGCTGGGATTACAGGCACACACCACCATGCCCAATCTCAATTGAAGTCTCAGCGTGCCCTGAGGGTTGGGCCTGTATGGCAGGCCAAGGGATTGAATCCCTCCTGAGCCTGCCTGCAGACACTTTAATCTGGTGAGCTATGAGACTATTTGATCTATAAATCCCAAGAATCTCCAATCTAGACCCATAACAACAGAGTTTTCTGAACTCTAATCTAAACATATAGGAAAACTAGACATGCACACAAAAGGTTTTCCTCATGGTGGTCATCTGTAGGTTTCATACCACATAAATTTGGCATTTCTTTTTCATAGAGCTCTCTGTTTTCTAAATTTCCCAGAAACAATAATGACTATTACAGCTACACTCGGGAAATAATGGAAAATGCAGCAAATGAACATAACTCTAAGAACATCCTTACATAGTAAATCCATCCAGTTACTTTTTACATCAAGGCATCTGACTAACACACTGGGGATTTTGACTAATAATAGATTCTTCTTCAATCTCTTCTCCCAGCTCTCTCTTACTCAGTCCAGGCTCTAGCCACAGTCTTTTTCTCTGTGCTGCGAATAAGCCAAGATCATTCAGTCATCAGTCTCCATTTGCTTTTCTTTCGAGAGTTTTTTGTCCAGATTTTCACCTGCCTGACAACTTTGTCACTGAAATCTTAGTACAAATGTCACCTTATGAGAGATCTTTCCTGATTTCTCTATGTGGTACTACATGATACCACAGAAGTCTCTATCAAAGTTCTCTGGTTCGTTTTTGTTTCCACATGTTATTGTCTGCTTTATTTCATTTAGTCTCTTTTTGTACTCTTCATTTTTGTCTGTTATTAGGTTAAAATTTATGATCTATGACAAAATAATCAGCATCCATCATTTATTACTACTGTATCACAGAATACATCAAAATTTCTGGTAGGTAATTTTATTATTTTTTAAAATTTTTTTATTATTATTTTTACAACAGTTAATACATCGCATAAAGTTATCTTTGTCATGGTTGTTTAGAGTACAAGATGCAGACACGATTTCTAGTCTAAACATCACGAATACAGATCTTTCTTTTCATTGCACAAAGAAAAAGTAGATATCTATTTAGTTCAATAGTCCATAACAGTAGTGGACTATCAGCTCATTTGGCATTAATGGACGCTATTGACTTGAGTCTTTTACAACTAAGCATATTACTATGGCTTTCCTTTTTATATCTTGTAGTTAGTCTTTTCTGCTAGATGACTAAGACCAAGAGCTAAATAAACTTTTCCTTCTTTCATTTTGAATATCAGGTATTTGTCCCAGCAATGGGCAAAGAGTAACTAAGACAAATTTTCATTAAATTGTAGGTATTATTTAATTTCATCTGTATCCAGTTGGTTTCTGAGGAGGATACTGTTTAATTTCCATTTGTTTATGAGGTTTTTGTAGTTTCTTTTGTCATTTGTTTCCAGTTTCATTGCACTGTGGTCAGATACTATGCATGGGATAATTTCTATTTTCTTGTATATACGTAAGCAAAACAAATGAACTATCTTTTAGTATGTGGTCTATTTTAGAAAATGTCCCATGAGCGCTGAAAAAAATGCGTATTCAGAATTATTGATGTTTGAATTTAATAGTGGTAATGTCAATAGAATAATTCAGTGACTCTTGAGTTTGATATGATGTAATTCTTGCTGAGAAAAATGTGCAATTCTAACAAAATAATTAAAAATAATTTTTTAAATTTCTTAAATAATAATTTGTAGCTCCACTAATAATGCATTATGATTTTTGACATATTTTGGCCTAATAATAAAATGTATGACCATATTCACACACAAATAACATCAATAAAACTTATTTATTACATATTGCATTTGTGAAATATAAATTAGAAATATTACTGTCAATTAATATTTATAAAAAACAAGGAAAAAGGTCTATGAAAATAATTATTACAAAATGTACTATCAACATAAATTATGACACTGGAATAACCAACTTTGTGATAAGTGAATCATATTCTAAATTCTGAACTATTAATAGAAGAAGCTTAGATGATCTTGAATGTGAAAATTAAAATTTTCTTATCTTATTTGCAAATTTTCTTGGCTTTTAGGATTATGACAGATTAAGAATCCATAATTTTTCTGAAAAACAAGTTTTTTTCCATCTTTTATTTTATGAAGTAAAATCTGATTCTCCTCTTCCAATTATAGTCTTGAGAATATCATCTGGACCTTTATTTTTTTATATACTGTGTTTTCCTATGGCATCATTTAATTTAATGTATAAGGGCTGGTGAGGTGGCTCAATGGTCTAAAGCACCTTCTTAGGCAAGCTTAGGCAACTGTAGGGACTACAGATCAATCCCCAGCACCATATTCTGTACCAGCCCCACCCCCAGGGCAGGCTGAACTAGCCATAACATTAATAAATAAAGTTAAAAGAATCATCTGGCTAGATGTCTAATTTAAATAAATAAAGAAACATGCTTCAGATAAATTAATGTATAAACCTAACTCTCCTACTTTATTGGAGGAATTTAAGAAAATAAAAATATGTAGAAGAAAGCAATCTTCTATGCGGAGTATCTAAAAAAATATTTCCCCCTTTCTAAAGATCTTTCTCTATCACAACTGGTTGTATTTCAACTCAAAGTTATCATCTATTATTGCTTTTTTAATTTTAGTAAAAGGCTTATAGGGTGTCAGTGTCTCACTATAGATCAGACTCATAGTGATGTACCTGTTTACAGCCTCTCAAGAGCTGAGATTACAGGCAAGCGCCACCACACCCAGTCTCAATTGCAGTCTCAGGGCACCCTGAAGGAGGGGCTGTCACAATCTGCTGAGATATTTCATTGACATTCTATTATTGGTTTAGTTTGATTTAAAAATATCATCAGTTTAGATTATATATCAACCTTTTTTTAAATTCATAACTACATATGCAAATTTTATATCAGCATCAGTTGAAAGACTTCCATGAAACAGAGATGACTGGCATGGGAAAGTGCTATATCTACCAAGGGCAAAGAATGTCTCACTTCAGAAGAAACAGCAATTGTGACTTTTTTTTCCACCAGAAAATGTTTATTTGCAAAGGACCACAGTATTAATGACTGGTGAATCACATGAAGACAGAGGAAATCCCAAAATTATGGTTTTGGGGGATACTTAGTCTTATTATTTTAGAGATTTAATACTTTGTGATATATATTACTTAGTAGTTTTTCAAAAGTAGCATTTGGGGGCCAGCAAGTTTCCTCAGTACAATAAGTGCCAGCATAGCAAGCGCAAGGTGCTGACTTCAAATACCCATACTGCCAAAAAAGAAAAAAAAAAAAAAAAAAAAAAAAAAAAAAAAAAAAAAAAAAAGCTTTTTTTTAATGAAATTAGATGTCATGTTATATATTATCTGAATGACTTATCTCCAACACTGTCATGGAGTCAGTTTTGTTGCCTACAACCTTTTAGTCTTCCTCATGTAGATAAAATACAAAAACTAGTGTCCAGGGAGATAGCTCTGTGGCACAAGTGCCTACCTGTCAAGTGCAAAGGTGGGAGTTCGAACCCCGACAAAAACAAACAAAAAAAACCCCACAAAAAAACAAAAAACCAGGCTGTTTTCCCCGAGCCTGATATAGTCAGACAGAGTGATGTGACTACTCTTGTCAAATGAGATGTAGAAGGAAGTTGTGTGTGCCACTTCTAGGTCAAGGCCATAAACATATCACTTTTATCATTACTCAACTGAATGTTGAAGAAGGTTCTGGAAGGTTTAGTTATAATGCTTGATTTACAAAGCCTGCTATTATTGAGGGAAGTATAGATTATAGTAGCACAACTATATCCCTGGCTTAGGAAGCTCATTTGACTGTAAAAATGAAACATTTTATAATCATGAAGATTTCTAGGATATGTTTAATACAATGTCTTGCTACAGTGAATATTTTGAAGTCTATTGGAATGCCTACATGCCTAGATCTTCTTAATGAACATACTTGACACTTGTAATTCTTGTGAGTTGTCAAAAAGAAGCCTGAGTAAGAAAATATGTGTGAAGCAGCATAATAGGATGCCCATTTATTTTTCTCAACTTAAAAATGTTAAACATTTACCTTTTATAAATGCTGTGTCTACTGGCCACACAAAGATAAATTGTATAAAATGCTACTATGCATTTTAGCCAATATCATTTATTTCCACCGTAACACAAGTATCCTGAGTTTTCAGTACTCCGTGGTGTAATAGAGACAGATTCTTCAGCTGCTTATTTTAATAAATAGCATTTTGGAGAAATTGTTTCTACTGGGACACAGTTCCAATAGTTTACAACTCCTAAGACTTTGCAGGTCATTTCATAATACTATACACTAAATCATTTTCTGCTTTCATAAGAGTCAGTATATAGTTTTCTGAAATCGATATCCAATCCCCAAATATTCATCTTTTCAAGAATGTAGGCACAAATATTTTAGATATTGAACTCCAATTTGAGACTGTTATTGTATATTATGGTTAATATTAAGTTAGGATTCACTTAGTGAATGATCTTTGCTTTTAAACGAAAATTCTGAAGCAGGAACTGAATTTTAACAGTATAGAAATACAGTGTAGGGCTGGGGAGATAGCTCCGAGGCACAAGTGCCTGCTGGGCAAGTGCAAGGTCGTGAGTTCGAACCCTGGTCCAAAAAAAAAGAAAAAAAAAAAAAAAAGGAATACAGTGTAATCATTAAGATAATTCAGGATGATCAAAGTACCTAACTTATTTTCTTTGAAATAGACTGTTACATAAAATGTTTCATCCTATGTGTCAAGACCACAAACAGATGCACAGAAGAATTCAAGGCAAAAGTTAGAGCCAGATTTCTCAAAAGAGAAAAAGGAGATGGGTGGTAAACTGTTGAAATAATGCTCAGCATTGGAGATTATTGGAGACAGTCATCAGTAGTAAATGCGTCAGACAGTGGACTCAAGATAAGGATCAATCAGCACTGGAAATAAAACTTAAGGTGAGACAATAGCTAAAGCAGGACAGAGTGGAAAACAATTTCAAATGTCAGCAAGTTAATGGCTACAGGAGTTAGCTTAAACAGAAAACACAAATATTAAGTTTTCTTCATTGAGGGTGCATACTTGGGGTTATATTTTCAATTGAAAGTTTTTTTCAAGAAATTAGGAAGTAAAATATAATTTAAATTTTATCTTTATCATGGTACTGTAGGCAAATTACTTAGATTCTCTAGACTTCCGCTTGCTGGCATAAAAATGGACAGTGGCTCTTTGGGTACCATGCATGAGCTAGGCTAAAAGTCAGTGTCAACCAAGTTTGGAAGAATGGAATTGGTCCATGTTGACTGGTCTTGAGAAAAATCTCCTGCCTCATTAAAGAATAGTTAAAATAATTTTCTATTTTTGCTGCATAATTTGTGGAAAAATGTTATTATTTTCTTTATGGTGGATGTTTTCCTTCAAAGTAATAGGGTATTATTATTATTATTAATTATTTGCACATGGTCTCACTAGGCATCTTGGGCTCATAGTGATCCTCCTGTCTCAGCATTCCCACCACTGGGATTACAGGCGTGCAGCACCACACCCTGTTTCAGCAGCTAGCACAGCTTGCCTGGGATTCTGTGTCTTATGTGAAATGCAGAACTGGAGACTGAACCCGGGTCCTTAAGTTTGCTTGACAGGTACTTAGATAACAATCTCCCCAGCCCAGGATTCTACACTATACCTTCAATTTAATGAACAGTTAGTGGACATTAGTAGAAGTTCACATTTTTTTATTATAAAATTCAAAAAATCAGGCATATATTGATTTTTAAGTTTGGTCCAGTGGCTAATTCATGTGACTGAAATGTATCGTCAACTTGAAATATTTTAATTGGAAATTCACTTGTATCCATTGTGCAAATGTAGTGAGAGACCTGTTACAGTTTGTGTCCAGTGGTCTCCCGAAAGTATCATACAGTATAGGGCGGACTTCTAGAGTTTGTGGTTCATTCATGACCCAGGGTTGCTATCATGGGTGTACTACTCCCAGCCTGCTGCCGATAGCCTCAATTCAACTTATGAAAGACAAATTGCTATCTGTCGTTACTGCTGCTGCTGTTCTTCCTTTTTGCCTTTTCTCTTTGCTGTTTGCTGACACCATGAACTGTTGTATTCTGTCATGTGCCTTTCTTCTCTGGAGCCAGCTGAGTATGTATTGAAACCTCCACAAATAGTGAGCTAAATAATTCTTTCCTTCCTTAGTTTTGGGTGTCAGGTATCTTGTCCCAGCACTAAGAAAAGGCCTGAAACAAGGTCTATAGCAAAGGCTGACGATGGTGACAACTAATTAAATTATGTTATGTGAATATACAAATTTGCCCAAATGAAATGCATTAATCTATAAAGCTAATATGTAGTAATATGACATGAGGGGGTGGGAAGAGCCTTACTCTACAGAAATGATTATAGTCAAGCAACATTAATATAAGCAGAAAAGGAATTCAGCCATTGAATTCCCATGGCAACTCTCAAGAGACCAAGACAGAAGCCTGCATGTGGAACAATCTAAATTACTATTTCTCATGTTCTACCTCTCTTTGGGGATCTTGAGCTGCCGTTATAACACCTTTCAACGACTGAAAATGCAACTGAAAATAAATCCCAAGGTGATTGAAAATACTGTTGCCTGACTTTACTCACTGTGTCATTCCACAGGAAATTGGCATCGGCAGTGGATGCAGAATTAATTGACATTTTCTTTCACTGTTTTGTATTGCAGGCATCAAAAGAAAAATTAATTATAGAAATATCCCTTTTGTGAACACTAACCTATGAATTACTAGAAAGCTTACAAGTCCTCACAAATCTTTTCACTTGCAAAATTCTAAATTAAAAATAATAAAACATCATTTGACATTAAAATATATATTAAATGTATATATAGAATTATCTATATAGTTTTATATAAATATGCATCTATGAACTATAAAGTGTCTAATTTACATAGATTGTCTTATTCATTAATTAACTATATTTAATTTTTATTGAAATCATTCTTATATTTTTATTACCATGTACATACCCATGCCTAGAACTTCTCTTTGGCTTCCAGCAATTTCTTTAAGCTCCTTTTACTTGTCACAGATAAGAGTAAAACCTGTTTATATAACTTTTCATAACACGTAGATATTTGATCCCTGTTTTGTTCACTCCTTTGTCTAAGCAATCAATATGTTCTATTTGCACTATTTCCTGATTTTCTTATCCTTTCCTCTGCCCAGCGCAGCCCCCATCTCCATTTCCTCACAATCTCATTAAGGAATTAGCCCGTTCTTTTTCTTCTCTCCACCGCCCTTGCTTCCTCTATTTGGATCAGGCCATCATTCCGAATGCACTTAGTGTTTCCTCATTCAAGCACATACACTTATTCCATCATTTTTGCTTGTTTTCTCAAAACAAACGTGGCTCATTTTATGACAAAAAGATGAATAATTTAAGGGAATGATATGGGTTGAATGCTGCTTGAGTGTGGCCCCTGAAGGTATTTGTGTCACAGTTTCTATCCTATTGAGGCTAAAACTTAAAATGACTCCACTGGTGGTAGGACCCTTCAAGAAGTGAATAGAACTAGACTTAAGTCCTCAGGATGGTGTGCTCCTGAGGGAATGGGGTGGCTTTAAAAGAAGCAACATATCCCAAAACATACACACACACACACATGCACACACACACAGAGCATGTAATGTCTCTTGGCATGTATTGTGTTTTGCAACCTTAGATCTCTTACAGGAAGGAGGCAGATACCCTTGAACCTCCGGAATGGTGAGCTAAATAACCCTATATCTTATCTAAATAGCCAGCTCAGGTATTTATATGGCAATGCAAAAAAGACTCATTGGGAAATAAATATAAACAAGTGTCTTTGCCATGAAATAGAATAGAAAAAAATCATATCTGATATGAATGATAAATTTCCATGAGGACATTTAATAGAAGTTCCCAAGTAGAATACAGTATTACTTTAGAGAGGAAAGGGAGTAATATTAACATCTAGAAAGATACCAATACTTCATCAAATTCTGTGGAAAGAATTTTAAATAGGAATTTTTTCTGAAAGGCCTATTGGTAAAGTTCTACTTTTATGTATTCACTTATACTTTAAAATTTACTTAACAGTGATCATAAGCCACAGTCTAGATGGTCTTTAACTTAGTCTGTTCCAGCTTATGTATTTCTGTTCCTGTGACTCTTCCCACGCTCTTGTGAACACTAACCTATGTTAGTGCTCCTCTTCCTGTGTTCCATGCAAAACAAAACAAAAACACACATGAAGCTCTACTCTTTTCTTCTGTAGTTTTGTTCAGGATAATTATAATTCAGTTCAAAGTTTTCAAAACTTCCAAAGCCACTTGCAATTGTTCTCTTGGACTATCACACTTTTATTTTGGAGCCATAGCAGATATGTGCAAATTTTGCTTAGCAATATAAGAACTATGTATTCTTGAAAACAAATTAAATTTTAGCACAATAAAGGCTTCTCTTTTGGAGTGTGATTTTTCAAATTCTTTTTATAATTTTTAAAGAAAAAATAATAAAAATGTAGTTAAGAACATTAGAAATAATACAGAATTTCATTAAATAAGATGATAGAAATTCAACAATGGTTGTTAAATTGCATATTGTTGTCTTTCACATTCTTGTTTACTTAATTCTATCTGTTTATATTTATTATGAGCTATTCAATATACTATATGTAATTATCTATAGACATAACACACTGTATAACACTTCCCTCAAATGGTGTGTGCTTGTATCTGCATGTACAAAATACAAAATACTATTCTTGCTGCTACATTAGTGTGCAAACCATGAATATTCCTGGATGTTCTTCAAGAGCACAACAGTAACATGCTCAGTCAGTAGTTCGCAAACTGTTCATAACAGTTTGCAAACAACTTCAAACTTTCACAAAAACCAATACTATTTCTTGCAGCTTATGCATGGCTCAGATAACAGCATTCAATAAATATTGAACAGAGTATTAAATGGCTTTCACCTGAAAAAATATTTCTTTTTTAACAGCTTTATTGAAATGTAATCGGCACATAAAAATTATTTATTAACTCTACATGATTACCATTGGTGTGTGGTGAGATTTTAATTAATATCTGTGCTCTTAGAAAATTTCAAGTGTTTAGTAGTGTTAATATTCATCACTATTCATTTGTAATATGTTCTGAGCAAAGGGATAATTTGTGAATTTATTGTGCACATAGTAAATATTATGTATTGTCATCCGTTGTGATATGTCAACTTGACTTAAGTAAAACTACTTAGCAGACCAGTAAAGCTCAGGCTCTATTTGTAGATGAAGGATGTGTAGGATGTAAATGAAGACAAAATACCCAGCCTGGTTATGCATGGCACAATCAACAGTATTTAAGCCTGGACAGAATAAAAAGAAAAACAAGAAAGATGTGACTTTCCCTCCTTTTTTGTTTTGTTTTGCTTTCTTCAAAGACATTTTTTACCTCTGGCATTCTTTGGATACTTGTCTTCTGTTCTTTTATGTTCCACTGTGAAGTCTTCAGTCTTTCAGTGCATATCATTCGGCTCTCTGACGTGGACTTGAAGTAGCCTCTGGAGCAAGCTTCATGCCTTTTACCTTCAACTGGATCCCCTAACTTTCCACTTAGCAGGTGGTACTTTTGTGCTTCCATCTCAGATTTTGCAGCCAGCCATTGGGACTGCTCTGCTTCCAACTATGTACATCTATTTACTAAATTCTTAGTTAATAGACAGATTTTTGCACTAAATCTGTCACTATGGTAAGATGTCAGAGTAATTCAAATTTGGGGGGGACCAGAAGTTTGGTCATAACAGGAATCCTATCAGATCATGTGGTTCATAAGGGCTTTTTGAACTGTTTCTTAGGAGGAGTTTATAAAGTTTAGGTAATAATATCTGGAGAAATCCTATAGTGTTATAAGCCAAGTTTGATAGATTCAGATTAGTTCTCAGAAGAACAGAATGTTGACAGTAATATAGATAATAAAGTCTAGTTCAAGAAGTTCCAGATGGGAACAATTATTCCACTGACAATTGGGGTCTAGGGTATATGTGCTATGGTTTGGCAGAAAGTTTTTCTACACTTAATTCATGTCCTGATGTAGTATACGACATTGAGACTGAGGGTGGTAGACTAATCTGGCAAAAGAAATTTCCAGGCAATCCAAATTGGAGGCTGTGTCATGGATACTTCAGCAGGCTTCAGTCTGTTCCACATTTAAAATCAAGAGAAAATATTACCGTTAACCAACTTGAAATGGTTCACAGTGCACCAAGAAGGAAGCTTCTATACAGTTGAGTCCTATAAAGTCTTGATGAAGGACACATTGTTTGCTGAAGAATTAGCATTAGTTACAGCCAGAAAGTGGAAATGATGACTTGAAGGAATACAAGGAATCAGCAAGAACCACTTATACCAACATAAAGGTGCAAGGTCATCAATTTTTACCACTAGTCTCCACAACTGACTGCAGGTACTAACCATGGAAGTATATGGTTTAATGTTTACTCTACTTGGGATTGTTTCCATTGGTTTCTATACCAATATTTCACCATTTTAAACTGAGAATGTTTATCATGTGCCATTTATGTTGAAAATATTCAGTCTTCTTTTTTGATTTTTAAAAGGTTAATAGTCAAGAGTTTGCCTTAGCTATTATAGTAGATTTTGGACTTAGTCTTTTAGTAGTGCTGATACTGTTAAGACTTTGATGATTCTAGATCAGCCAAATAGCTTGGCAGATTAAAACACCTGCAAGCAGGCACAGGGGCCAGGGGTTCGATCCCCAGGTCTGCTATGATGGCCCTGGTCCTGGTGTACACTGAGACTGCAATTGCGACTGGGTATGGCAGAAAGCACCTGTAATCCCAGCTCTTGGGAGGCTGTAAACAGGCAGATCAATATGAGTCCTATTTAGTAGTGAGACCCTAGGCACCCTGTAGACCCTTCCTAAAATACAGGGAAAAAAAAAAGACTGTGATGAATCTAAAGGACATATTTAATGTATTTGCATAAAGAATCATACACGAGTCTTGTGGGAGGCCTAATCTTATAGCTTATGTAGAAATGTCTCCCCAGAGTATCATGTGCTTGGTGTGGGGGTGGTATGAAAGGTGACTGAATGATGGCAGCCTTACAATTTGTACATATTTGGAAAGCGAGTCCTGGTCAGAACAGGTGGATCTCACAAAGACATCACTTGGAAAGGCGCTTCTCCTTCCCAGCTTCTCTCTTTCCTTTCTGCTTTCTGGTCACCATAAGGTGAGCAGCGTATCCTACATCATGCCCCTCTGGTATGGCCTCCTTGGAGTCAGATCTCTATGCAATAAGGCACACACCCTTAAATTGCAGGATTCAGGGATTGTCTACCAATGATAAGGAAGTGACTGGGATATTACATAAAGTTTTAATAATTATTATTCATTACTATACATGAGGAGAATAAAGTAAATATTTAATATTTGCTAATACAATGTGATAGAAATATGAAGATTATTGTGTTCATTTTATAAATTTCTATATTTTCATAATTATTCATAAAATGGGGATAGAACAGTTCTACATAACTCATAAGATGTTTTAGAAGATTTAATCACAATTTATACTTTCATGTCATTTCATTTAAATACTGTAGATAATCTTATTTTAATTAACTATTTTAAAACAGCTTTCCAGTTATAATTCATACTTTAGTGACCTAACTTACTGGTGTTCATATAAGTTATAGTTCTATTTATCTTGAAAATCTATATCAACCTCTATATATGTAGCTTTCTTTAAACTTACAATCTTATGAATTATATACATATTTCATTCTGTGTGATATAAGTCTGCCTAGACTGATATAGGTGCATTGTTCCCATACACCAGCCACCCATAATAAATGTAATCATTATGTGTTGCAAATATAAACTAAAAAAGAAAAAAGTAGACAGCTGGGCTAGAGACAGAGGGCAAGAAGCAAAGAGTGGGGCATACAAGGGCAATTTAAAAAGTCCCTTGTTATTAAAATGAATCTAAATATTGTGCACTACACACATATGCTAATAAAAATAATATAAAACAAATAAGATTTATACATGCATATAAATAATTTTAGCTTTCTGAGAGTATGTATTTAAAGTTGTGTTTTTCGAAGTGTAGCCAAAGAGCAACCTAGACAGCCACCTGGGGAAGGGAATATTGTCTAGGTCTGATAAAAGTCAGGTGGTCATAATTCATTAATTCTCGACATCTATATCTGAGTCGCAAACAAGTAAAGGAGCCTAGTCCCTAGACTACTAAGGAAATGTCACTTTATATGTCTCTTTTATGTCAGGAATCTGCCTTCTCTTCATAGTGCCCCAATCTTAGAAATTTGTTTTTCATGGTGCAACTGTAAAACTCACAATTCCATAAACAAATTGGTACAAAATTTGCTAGATTATTTATATATAATCAAATATTAGCTGTTAAATTCTAATACTAATGATATAATTATTTGATTATAAGCCATAACTTTATAAGGAATGTTTTATTTTTGCTACTATAATTGTGATATGATGACTTTTTATAATTTTTTTATTCTCAAGAAACTTTAAAATCCATAATTCAATCTAAATGAATATATTTGTCTTTATATATATATATATATATATATATATATGTATACACATATATATGATATGTGCTGCTAAAATGAATCTTTTCACTAAAATTTTGCAGAGATATACCTAATATTTCTTTTATGTTATATAGACAATACAATTGTCTTGGACTTTATATATTTATGTAAATAGTACTTACAATTTGACTCTTTCTTGAAAATGCATAAGCATGGAATATAAAAGAAAAACTCATATAATGTTTCAATAAAATAATACTAAGTATAGTCTGTGGATGCTGAACGACTTGTATACACTCTAGAAGGGGCCACTTAATATTACATTTTTAGGTAATATATGATAAAGAATATATCTTAAATTATTTTAAATACAAAGAAGAATTTTGTTACCACTAAAATAATAAGTGAGGGAACTTTAATCGATAAGAGAATATAAATCATTAGTATTTGGCCTTAAATCTCTTTGTAAAGGTATGATAACTTGTTACTATATTTCACACAGAGTGCATTCATTTTGACTTAACACAATCTTAACCCGATACCTATACCCATACTATTTGACATATCTTTCATTTCTCATTGTAAATAATTGAACACCACTAAGATCTATAATTTAAGTCACTTTGTGAAAGTATTTTCACTTTTTATTTGTTTTAGAATTTAAAATATATTATGTAACTTCACTATATTTTACCTTCTGTGATATATTTATATATTTCACAACGTAGTTTAAATTCAATGTTCAGAAGACATCATTATTTTTGTTAAAATTTTGGTCCTTATGTTTGTAATGTGTTGGAGAGTTGCAAGTTTATTTGGTACATGTGGAATTTGAAAATGTGTATTGGGATTGAAAAATGTGTTCATATTAAAGAAATTTATACTTGGACTAGCATTTGTCTCTCACTCTTAGTGGGAAGATGGATATATGGAAGGTAGATAGTAGACAGGTGGAGAGATGGAAACATATGGATCAAAGATAGATGATAGATAGATAGGTAGATAGATAGATAGATAGATAGATAGATGGATAATACGTGATGTATTTTCTGCAAATATGCATTTGTACTATCTTCACTCACTTCAGGGTAGAGAGTACTTTTTTAGTGTCTACAAAAAGTTGGATGTATTTTTCTTCTCTGTTTTTATTCACTCACCTCCAATTTCTCACGAGCAGTTTTAAACCATCTTTGCCTGTGGCTTGTACCTCAGTGATCAATACCAGCTCCTGGCCTGTGAGTTCATCCCATTCCCAACACATCTCAATTATCCCTCCTCCAAAGATACCATATACAGTACATTTGATTCATTTAATTTTTAATTTTTACTTTTTATTAGTATATGTTTATACTACTTAATGATTACAGTCTTTATAAGGAGGTAGTACACATACATAATGCATGTGAATTCTGTCTTCCTGCCTCCCTTATTCTCCCTCACCTCTCCTTTGATCGCTTCCTCCTTTTCCCTGTGCAAAAGATCTACATCCCTATTTCTGACTCATTATTGATATTTTGGGTTTTTCATATATTAGAACCTGTGAGTTATTTAAGTGTACAACTGATTTATTTCATTAACATTGTACCACATCCATTTTCCTACAAATGACTCATTTATCATTCTTTACGGTAGAGTTGTACTCTATTGTATGTAAGTCATACTTCCTTTGTCTATTCATCTGTTGATGAACATAGGCTACTTCCAAGATTTAGCTATTGTGGTTCATGCTGCTAGAAAAATGGATACGTATGCATCACTGCAATAGGATGGCTTATATCACGTAAAAATATCAGGCGAGTGAAATATATTTTCATTTTATTTTATTTTTATTTTTTATTTTTTATTTTTTTCTTTTCGAGACAGGGTCTCGCTATGCAGTTCAGGCTGGCCTTGAGCTCACTTTTGTAGCCCAGGCTGGTCTCGAACTCACATCGATCCTCCTGCCTCAGCCTCCCAAGTGCTGTGATTATAGGTGTGCGCCACCACGCCAGGCTATATTTTCATTTTAAAAGTCTAATTTTCTTAAGGAGTTAGGTCATTAGAGGACTGAATGACTATATCTGATTATGCAGTTTATTTGGCCTTTTTGTTTAAATTTATTAGTCTTTACTATGAAATTCATCATTTTCCAAGCCTCTGTCAAAGAAGTGCAAGGATTACCAGGCACTGACTGGCTTCCAAGCCATGCTTTAGTCACTTCCCAGAATTCTCTTCATTTCATTTGCACCCTAACCACAGTTCTCTTAGATTACATTATATGTAGAGGACTGACCAGGCTGTTGTGGTCACCAGGTCCCTACCACAGATGCCACAGTGAGAACCCAGAGCACTCCTCCATGTTTTCCTCACCCAAGCAGCACTTGTAGGGACCCAGTCCTGCTACCTCTTTGCTGCCTTTTCCTTGAGGACCAAAGAGGATGAATGACAAAAATACAGTCAGCTTAACATGCAGGGAGCCAGGGTATCCTTGCCTCTTAGTAGGCAGCGGAGCACTGAGCCTGAGGCTCATCCTAGTTTTATTTATTCGAACACCCACCTATAAAGCAATTAAAGTAACATAGGATGCCTCTGCCTCATATTATCCATTACTACAGGCTCGAGTAAATAACTTAATTTCAGCTGTCTAAACTTTCCTCTAGAAGCTACAGGGTGCCAGCCATCACCCTGCCTTCTGCAGTCTTTCTCCTTTGCGGTCAAAGAGGGGCCAAATAGGTGCCAGTTCCTGAATTGATCTCCCACATCTAGGTACATTTTTGAGGTGAAAATAATTCAAGTTGTTTAAGTCATTTTCCATAGGTTAAAAAGGTGAAAAGCTATGGTAGACTTATCTCATGATAATCAATCCTTCAAAGTGTCATTTGCATTTTGAATGACTGGAAATACTGAATGTACACATGAAAACATGAATAAATTTGACACGCTTATCTTTGAAAAGCTTAAAACTAGACCATAGAGATATTTATATCTGAGGAAAGAAGATATAATTTTTAAAAATTGGGAAGATCAACAGAACTTAAATGTATTATTTAGATAAATAGGGACCTATGGAGTCATAATAATGAAAGCAATATTAACCATAGTTTTCCGGTCACAAACATCAGGTAATTATGCATTTGTGAACAAGAGCTTTCAGACTAGGTGAGAAGAACACAGCCAATATTATTGCACAGTAATGTCCTTGCTTGTTTGCTTTCTTCTTTGTTCAATACACTCAAAATGAAAAACTGCAGATTGGAACTCAATTGTACTTAAGTCAATACAATGATGACAAGCCAGCAAGCAGAGACCTTACAGATCACAATGGCAATTTCATAGTCGATATGTGGAACAAAAGCTGCCATGGCTGCCATTAAGGTGCACAGAAACAAATGCGGTCTGCCTCACATATCCATGTCTCTGGAAGTCACTTCATTCACTATTGACTCTGACTGGACTTTACCTTTATTAGTGTCTTATTTTTTAAAAAATTCTGTCTAGCAATTTGCAAAACAAAACAAAAATGTACACAACTCTGTCATGGATAAAAGTGGGTCCATTTAGAAAATGGGTCCATGTAGAAAGATTTCTACACAGCTTCCATGTGTTACTGCATTTGCATGAACCTTCTTAAAAATAGAATGATGATATTGTTTTTGCTACATGTAACATCAAGTGGATTTGTTTTTATAAATTGATAAGTTGTATAGAATCTGGGTATGCAGAGAACGAACTACATGTGTATAAATGTTGATTTCTGGTGGACTAACTTTCACACTCATGCTGGACCCCCGGCGGATGCACCTTTACATCATTCCTTTCATGTGTGCTTCGTTGCCCATGGCGACAAGTTTTCATTAAAATGGATTCAGCCTTTTCTAAAGATGTTTAATAGTGTACAAATCTTGTTCAGTGGTGCAGTAATGTAGAGATAGAATGTAGTATCAGACAAAAGTGCAACTGATTTCTGAAAATGTCACAAAAAGAATGTGCTATGCTATTTCATTTGTTATTTTTTACTGGAACACAACAATAACAGTTAGAAAGTCATTTATTTGTTTTAAGAGTATGCATTCTTTAACCACACTAAATGGCATAAAAACCACAAAATGATAACAATTAAAATAATTATTGTTGGCGCTGAGGAGGTAGCTCAGTGAAATAAGTGTTTGCCTGGCAAGCATAAGTTCCTAAATTGTATCCCTGATACTACCCGCCCAAAAAAAAAATTTGGTTTTCATACCTTTGGGCCCTTGATCATTCACAACAACAAAATAACAGAACATAAATAATGTATCAAATTGAAAATAGCTTGGAAAATTCAGAGTTGACTATTTGAATCTAACATACAAGAACTTACCAAAACAGTCAATTTCGTATTTCAGTGTACTGCATGAAATGTGACCTAACTTAGTTAAAATGCGGCCGGACAGGTAGAAGCAATGTGTACATTTGTAGAATAGCTGTCACCGTGGCTTTGTAATATTTGCTCTATTACTTGTCCTCCAGCATTTCAATATGTTTTTGATGCATTTTTAGATGTGAGTTTTATTAACTGAAAGCACAATTAATCCTAAGTTATCCAGGAAGACTGGAAGCTGCCAAATTTGTTTTCTTCTTTGAAAACTACATTGTGCAGTAATATTCCTAGCTACACCCACTCTCTGGCAATTTTGAGTTTTGTAGAATGAGTCATACAGACATATGCATGTGTATTTTTATCTGGCTAGAAAATGTCATGCCCATCGAATTTTGTCTTCCAAATACATGCACTTCTGGGACTGAGCCTTCCTCCCCATATGCATGGAATGCAAGCTACTTGCTGTTGTCCCATGAAGTCACATTTTAAGTCGCCCAGTAGAAACAAGCATTTTGTGAAACACTCTTGTAATGAAATTTACTATTAAACCTATTTTTAAAACACAATAAAGCATATTTTGTTCCTTTTTTCTTTTCATTACTAGGAATCAAGCTCAGGACCTTGTGCTTGCCAAGCTTAGGCGGCTGAGCTGCATCTTTGGCCCCATATTTTTCACATTTTTACTTTATGTCATAGTCTGTATACAGTGTGTATGTGTGTGTCTCTGTATGTATGCACATGCACAAAAGTAGATATTTTGTATTGTGGATTTTTAAAGGAATATAGGTGAGGAAATGATCAGATTAGGTAATTTTTTGCATAATAAGGAAAAATTTAAAATTCCCAAAAAGACTGATGGTAAACCTGGTAATTATTAAAACTGCATTCTATTCCCCCAAAAGACTTGATCCTCTATCCCATCTCATTCAAACAAGTGTGTATAAGTCAATCATTATTTTCATTCTTTGAAAATAGCTTTTTAAAGTTCTTTTTTTTTTTTAACATTGTGCCTCTGATCTATCTCATTTAACATTATGGTGTGGGCCAGCAATACACCTCATTGGTAAGTGTAAGTTTCCGAGTTCAATTCCTAGTACCTAAAGAAAGAAAAAATCCTTCATGTTTTGAGGTGCATTCATTATCTACAAATGAATCAAGCTTATGTTTCTTTATTGCAGAGTAATCCCTAAATTTGTGTAAATACATTTTATCAAGTCATTAATCTGTTGATGTACTTGTAGGCTTCTTCCAAGATTTAGCTATTATGAATTTTACCTATCTATATATTTCTTAATCTTGAGAAAATAAAATATTGAAGTTATTAGACTCAAGATTATCTCATAGTCTGCATCTGCCATTAAATTATTTGAAGCAAACTAATCTTGTTAGTTGTTTTAACTTAGTCATTATACTAAGTCATTATAAACATAAGGATAGCCTTTTTCTTCAGACAGAATATCATCCAAATATGAGAATAAAAATCTCTCTCTTTCCCTGCCCACCTCGACTCTCATTTGCTTTCATGATTATTCTTTTTCCAAGCTTGCAATCAAGTCGACTTCTAAAAGACTCAAGATTTACTGCTGAGCAACCCAAATCACCTTTGTTATCCAATCTCTACTTCCCTACACGATATGCATTCCATCTCAAAAACAACCTTCCAGCTTTTACACATACATCATCTTTTAAAGAAGAGAAAGACTTTTAAAGTGGATGAAGGAACAATTTCATGTATTTGGTACAGGGTGTCACTATGCAGCTCGGATTCACAGTGATTCTCCTGTCTCCAGTCTTCCCAGTGCTGGGATTACAGGCATGCACCACCATAATGTCTTGGTGGCTAGCTCAGCATGCCCAGGGGCGTGGCAGCACAGCATGTGCTGTGTAGGATTGAACCTTTTCTCTGCACTTACCTAGGCAGGCACTTAATCCACTGACATATCTTGCTGTACCTACGAAGGATCAACTTTAGAGATTAAAAACCAAGATTGTGTAGTTTCAAAATACATAGAATCTGAAGTGTGAAAGTTTTGACCTGTGGACTATAAAATTTTGAATTTTTTCATTAAATACTTTATATATATATATATATATATATATATATATAATGCATAGAATTAAGTGACAGTGCAGTTATAATTATGAGAAAACTTGGAATATAAATGGATAAAAACCTAGCCCTTCAAGGTCAATAAAGACCCAGGATATAAAAGAACCTGTGCTGTAATATCCTATAACTCAGAGGTGTCCCAAATTTCCTGGTCAAGGAGATTATGGGACCTCAGAGGAAAGGGATGAATGAACTATAATGCGTCTAAGGAGAGTCACCCAGAGAAAAACATCCTCTCAGGTTTTCACAGAAAGCAAACTGGCCAATCAATGGCCGTGACTTGTCCCGAAGGCTGACACTAACAACAGTTCTACAAAGTACTGTCTATGGTCCCAAACTTAATCCTGAGGGGATTTGACCCTGGAAGATACAAAAAAAAGAGAATGTTTTGTTATACAGGCCTTGTTTCGACTTGCCCTTGATCACACAGCAAGAAAAAAAAATGCTTAATTACAATGCATGAAACGCAGAGCTAGATTGGTGAGATGAGCTTTAGGAGGCTTAGATTCAATAGCCTACAACATCACAAGCTTCACTGGTGGCTCACTGCAATTGCAGAACATTTGACTGTATATGTACCTGCTTCCTCTTAGTCCAAAGAGAAGTATATTCTTTTCCTTTTTTTTTAAGCAACATCAATAGGGAGGTGGGTCATGCCCACACACTGTACTCTGTAGAACGATTGTGAGGACAATATGCAATATGTCAACTTTCAAAGAGAAGAAAGGGGAAAAGAAAAAAAAGTAATGTTGATTTAGAAGGGTAAATGTTTAATTGTTTGATCAATCTTGTATACCTATATTCATTAATCTAAACTGATCTGATGATGAAAATATGTAATATAACCATTGTTAAATTTAAACAATAAAAATATTAAATAAAAAATGGATAAAAAATTAAATAAGGATAATGCCTTTAAATGTAAAAGCATGAACTATTACAGAAGAGTTATAGGAAGAGTATAAATTTATGTCCCAGTTCTCTCACAAAACATCTATATAGCTACAGATAACTTAGCCATTTTCCTACACCCTACTTTTCTCAATTCATAAACAGCACAATAAAGATACTGCTCATAGATTTACATGAAGAATAGGATGTATTTTTAAAAGATGTAAAGTATTTAGCATTCAGCCTAACATGTAGAAATTACATATATATATATATATATATATATATATATATATAATAAAATGTAAGCTATGTACATATTATAAAATGACATCTGGCCATGATTTTTATGACAGAAGAAAGAATAGAGAAATTACTCTTAAGATATCTAGTTGAAGTGCCTGTAATAGGAAATGCAACTAAACTTTTGAGAGTACATGAGGTAAAAGAGCTAGAGGAGGAAAGATAATAAGGTGGCAGTTGATTACATCATTTAAATATGCAGTTCTTGGAAGGTCCAGGTGTGACTTATTGTGAGGTAATTAAAACGATAGACTTCGCACTTAGAAGTAACTCTCAACTCACCATGATATAAATAAAATAAGACAAGATCTGATAAGGTGCTTTTTAATACCATTTGTTATTTTTTACCCAGAGGATAGTTGGTTAAAAGAATTATACTTATCATATGGGAATCTAAGTTTACCTTTTTAAAAATATAATTAAAGATTATTTCACAGCCAAGGATTTCGGTTTCATAAATACAGATTGTGAGTCATTTTCTACACTTATGTAATTATATTTCACGTTTGTTTGGAAGAGTTAAGCAAACATAAACTAGTTAATTTTTCATTTGCGGAAAATGATTAATTACCTAGTAGCACCAAAGATGACTCAGGGAATCTCCCCACACTCAGCTCTGGAATTGACTTCATGTTGAGGGCTCCAGGAAGTGAATTGTGTCTTTTAGCTTTTTACTTGTGCTGTCAAGAAGAGCTAGAGTATTGTTTGTATCTTGCCAATGGGTGAACACATTCTCCTTCATAACTATCCTAACATAGTCCTTTTTTCTCCTCCTCTTTCGACTCCATTACCTGCACCTTTAAAATCATTACACACCTTCTTAGGAAAATTTAGCAGAAATTTGAGTTTTGTCCATTTTATGTACGATAATGGACGTGATCTTTCTCATCTCAGTTGCCTATTTGGTAGATCGCCCAACTTTCTCCCCTTCTCTTACATCGGCAAGCATCCAAGGGTGCTGGTCCACCAAGCGTGATGCTCTCCAGTTTATCTTTGCATTCCAGCTTCTTAATGGTCCTTTCCTCTGCCTTTCAACATGTCTCATCTGTAGTATGTGAGTCATTGCACAATGATGAACCTGTTATAATGAAAATTAGAAATATTTCTCACTAAAAGACTAGTCAATAGTAAAGCAAAACAAGCAAACAAAAATGGTTCACATTTGTATTCATCCCTACCTTTACTAAAACATGCTTAATCTTTCCCTAATGTTTTATTTATTATTTTCTTAATGCCTCGTAGAATGCTTATCTTATAATGCTTTACGCTGGAAATAATTTTACGTTCTCCACCTTGTTGTAAGATCTTTGAAATCTGAATTTCTGTTTTCTTCATTCTTGTGCAAGCATTGATCATTGTATAGTGACTTAGGAAAACATATTTAATGCATGTTTTCATTAAAATTTCCAGTTTTAGAAGAAAGAAAGAAAATTTCCAGTGTGAAAAGAAGAGTATATTTTGTGTAATAGCTGATCTATTGTAGGACTAAAGAACAGAAAAGCTTATCCTTGAAAATAACTTTCATTAATCATTATTTTGTTTGAATACCATTATCTGATTATATACCTTATCTGATTCTATCATTCTATATTTGACTCTCCTTCTAATCACCTTCACTGATAAAATTTTTACCTTTAAAATTTTTTTTCTTGGAGGTTGAGGAAGGATGATTTAGTCCAGCTTGGGCAACTTTGTGACTTTTGAAATTCTAAATTAAAATAAAAAATTAAAAGGAAAGTAGTTGATGAAAATACCCTAGGTTCATTCACCAGAATCATGCACATACACCCCAAGTCTTCTTCAGGAAAGAGGCAGTGGAGGAATCCCAGTCCAGTAGATATATATGTTCAATTTTTCAGGTTAGAAAAGTTCTAGGGTCCTATATTAGAGAACTGTGCATCCAAGTGATATTTTACTGTACACTTAAATGTTAAGAAAGCTGATCTATGTTATGTTATTCATTTAATGTGAGAGAACTATAACTCCTTTGTAATGTATAGGAATTAAAATTTGCATAGTTTATTTATAACACTTTCATACTCCTAAAAAGTAGCCCATTCTCTTGCAGGTGCCCAGTGTGCAGCTGTACAAAGCGGGCTTCCCAGGGTTCTGCTTAGGGAACTGTTTGCTGCTGATTGGGATAAGCATAAAAATTGAAATGACATGCTTAGAAATTTTTACAGAGATTTGACGTTGTGATCTCTTAATGCTCTTATGGTTAGGACCATGTTACAATGCCATAGGTTACAGAGAAATGGAAATAAATGTACACCTTACAGTTACTTCGAGAAGTCCTGCTGCTTAGTAGCGTTTCTTAGGGTGTGTTTCCAAGACTGTGCAGTCTTAGAACTTCTAAATATAACTTAATGCTTGGAGAAATTTTTGTATGAGGAAATGGAAACAATTGTTTTTTGAAGTGGAGGATATCTTTTGTGAAATTTAATACCTTTGAAGGCATCAGAAGCTGGAAATTAAGATGCATGTAAAAGATATATACATTCTTTTAAAGTGGATGCTTCCAGTTGTGACAGTACATATATGTAACCCCAGACCTGGGAGGCAAGGCAGAAGAATCTTCATGAGTTCAAGCCCACCCTAAACTGTGAGCAGACTCTGTTTCAAAAACAAAGCAAGGGCCTGTGAGATGGATCAGTGGTCTAAGCACCTACTTAGGAAAGCTTAGGCAACCACAGGGACCATGGGTCCATCCGTGGCACCACATGCTGAACCAGCCTCACCCCTAGGACAGGCTGAAAACAAAAATGTGTTTGGAACACAATGATTCAGCAGAGGTTATATTCAGGGGAAATCCAGGGATTAGCCTCTGATCTTTGATGTCCCTTTGAAATTGTGGTGAAGATAGTATTCTTTCTCTAGGAAAATATTTTAAAAGGTATGTACTCATACTTTAGAACACAGCATTCTTACAATGATAAAAATAATTATGATAGCATTTATTACCATTCTTGGCTGAGTTTATTAGGCAGCAGTCACCACACACATGCCCCACCAACTGACAGCCTCCCCTAAAACATTTTTTGCTGTAGTTCTTTTTCTGTTTTCCCAGAACTGGTGATTGAACTTAGGCCCTTGCACTTTCCAGGCAAGCGCTTATTCTACTGAGCTACCTCCCCAGCCTCTTGCAGTAGCTCTTTAAATATGTATCATTATACAAGAGTGATGCACAGAAATGCTAGTTAGTTTGTTTACTACTATGCAGCTAAGTTGCAGAAGTAAAACCAAGATGTCTTACTTGCTAAGAATTCCAAAACATTTTTTCTCTCCTGCATGCTCCTTAAAACACTGCGTCATTCTTGTCGTAAATCTTACCCCATAATACCTGGAGTAAGTTGTTTGTTTCAGGATCATTTTCCACCTAGACTATGCATGCCAGGGAGGAACAGTTGAGCTTGCTCTTGGTTTTTTTTTTTTTTTTTTTTTTTTTTTGTCTTTTTGAGACAGGGTCTCACTATGCAGTTCAGGCTGGCCTTGAGCTCAGTTTTGTAGCCCAGGCTGGTCTCTAACTCGCACCGATCCTCCTGCCTCAGACTCCCGAGTGCTGGGATTACAGGCGTGAGCCACCATGCCCAGCTGGTTTTTTTTGACTTTTTTTTTTTTTTTTTTTTTTTTTGGCCTTTTTGAGACAGGATCTCACTATGCAGTTCAGGCTGGCCTTAAGCTACGTTTTGTGGCCCAGGCTGGCCTCAAACTTGCACTGATCCACCTTCCTCAGCCTCCCAAATGATGGTATTATAGGCATGCACCACCATGCCCAGCCTGCTCTTGTTTTTAATATCCCTAATAATGAGCATGTAACAGCATAGAACAGAAAGATACTCAATAATTTTGAGTGAAAACACGAATGAGTGAATAATTTTTTTGCTGTTACAATCTGTTTATTCTTTTCAGTAGTGAACTCCAAGTTACTCCATGCTATATAAAATTTTAAAAAATCATTATGTCCTGAATTTACTAAGATACTTAGTCTATGTTTATTGAATAATACATTAACAATTAATATCTTCTCATTCTACAAAGCTGGCTGCCAACCAAATTACAAATCTGGTTTAATGCGGACCTGGGCAGGAGATCTCTTTTCTTTTGTCTTGCATTATCTTAATGAATTAAGACCAGTTGTGAGCTGGGTTAAAGGTATATACACCTGCAATCCCAGCACTCAGGAAGCTGAGTCAGGAGGATTTCTGTAAGTTTGAAGCTAGGCCTGAGCTAGAAAATGAGTTCAAGGCCAGCCTGAACTACATAATGAAACCCTGTCTCAAATAGGAAAATAAACACTATGATTATTTCAGGAATCACTGGAATAAAAAGTACTAAGTAATAAATGTTTTGTTACCACTACTTAAGAAGGTTCATATGCTGCTATACAGGTGAAACTACAGCATGAAATAGAATGAATATGCAACCCTGATGTCACTGGTAGAGCCTATGCATAGATGCTAATGGCATTAAGTAAATATATTTCAATATTTTTAATTTTAATAAGAAAGAAAATAAGACAGGTTCAAATCATGTTAGTAAGACATCCACAGTAATTAATATAATGTGTATTGTCTTCATAGTAGTTATTCAGAGCACAAGATGCAGACATGATAACTTTTCTAAGCATTATTAGTATAAATATTTCTTTTCATTGAACTAAGAAGTGGTTGTATGCATAGTCCAAACATCCATAATAGTAGTGGGTTATCAGCAGCACTGACAATGTCAGAAGCTGTTGACTTGAGCCTTTTACAGCTTAGCATATTAACATGGCTTTACCTTTTATACCTCATGGTTAAACTTTTCTGCTGGGTAGTTAATACCAAGTTAAAGTAAGACTTGCAGAACAAAACAGTGTAACTTTTGTATCTGACATGCTCAGTCAAATCCCCTCAGGATTTACCCTGAAACTATGTATAGCACTTGTAGATCTTTTATCAGTGTCAGCCATCTGGATGAGTTACAGCCATTGCTTGACTAATTTGCTCTCTGTGAAAGCCTGAGATAATGTCTAGGTGACTCTCCTTAAGCACCCTATACATTGTCAATCCCTTTATTTAGTGGCCCCATAGTGTCCTTGAACAGAGGCACTACTGAGTCATAGGATGTTACCCTATAGGTTCTATTATGTCCTAAGTCTTCACTGACCTAGAGGGGCCAGGGCCAAAATATTGGCTATTTTTGTAGCTCTTTGTTTTCTCTAAGTTTTTGGTCTGCAAACTTAAGTTCTTAACCCTCCAGAAAAAAAGCTTAGTGATGCTATCACCTATAACATAGACACTTGAGCTTATTCTTTCAGAATATCAAGTCTTAAAATTAACATGAAACTGATATTTACTTCTTTTTTTCTTTTTTTTTTGTCTTTTTGAGACAGGGTCTCACTATGCAATTCAGGCTGGCCTTGAGCTCACTTTTGTAGCCCAGGCTGGTCTCGAACTCGCACTGATCCTCCAGCCTCAGCTTCCCAAGTGCTGGGATTACAGGTATGCACCAACACGCCCGGCTTGGAATTGGTATTTTCTATCAATCACTGGTATTCTAAAAATCCCTATATAATGTGATATATAATTACACATTTTTACACAGAAATTTAGAAATCTAACCATATACAAAATTGTAGTAGGTTCACCCTAGGCTATTTTTTCTTTATCTCTTATTCTCTTTCACTATCCTTTTTTGTTGTTGTTGTCAAAAACAAACATACATAGAGAATATAGCAGTAAGTGATATGACATTAGAAGCTACACACATCTAAAAGACCAAAATGTCAGGCATTGCAAGCATGATTTAGTACTGCACATTTCTAGCTCTGTGTAGTTGTTCACTTCACAGATAATAGCATATATAATTAGTTAGGGTGAAAGTTTTACAAATTAATGGATAAAAACTGAAAAACCTGTTAGAGATTCTTAAGACCATTATCTAAATCATCCTGTGTATGTAAGTGCATAATTTGGCCCCTGCCATGTTTCTTAACTGTTCTCCTCACTGTCTCTTCATTGTTTAATCCTTAAGTTCTTGATTTCCATTCAGCTGTGTTATGCCTTTCCATTTTTAGTTTTTCTTTTGAGTTCTTACACTAGGGAAACCATATGATATTTAGATATGTAGATCTGGTTTATTTCACTCATGAGTATATATTCAAGATATATCCACTTACATATGAAGGCTTCGAGTTTATCCTTCTTTGTAGCTGAGTAATATTTCATTGTATGAAAACACCAAATCGTTTTTAACCATTCTTCAGGTGATGGGTATTTTGGTTGTTTCCAAGATTTGGCTATCACAAATTGTACTGCGATAAACAGAGGCGCACAAACATCACTATGGTATGATGTTCTCAGTTCTTTTAGAAAAATTCCCAGTAGGGGCATAGCTCAATTGAATGGGATTTCCAGTTCTAGTGTTTAAGGAGTCTCCACACTGATTTCCATAATGGCTGCACCAATCAGTATTCCCATGTCTAGTGGAAAAATGTTCTTTTTTTCCCACAGCCTCTCCAACATTTATTGCTGGTTGATTTCTTTATGATAGCCATTCTTTCTGGGGTGAGATGGTATCTAGGTATTGTTTTAATTTGCATTTCGTGGCTGGCAAGTGGTGTGAAGCATTTCTTCATGTATTTATTAGCTTCTAGTATTTGTTCATCTGCAAAGAAATGTTAATTTTGAATGCCCATTTCTAGACTGAGTCTTTAACTTTTGAGCCACTAATAATTTTAGTTCTGTTATGGTTTATATCTAGTTGTGCCCCCAAAGCCTCATGGAGTCATGGGTGGCGACTTCTAGAGTTTGAGACTTAAGTGATGATACACTGGGATTACGTGTTTCACTACCGTTGAGATTATGGTCTGAGTAGTGCTGAGACTATGGGTGTGGCCTGAGGCTGATAGGCTAAGGTAGAGAGCTTGATGTAACTTAAAGAGAGACAGAGAGACAGACTAGAGCTGTTGATCTCTCCTCTCCTGGATGGTTGGTTGCCTCTGTCGTGATTGTTGCTGTTCTGCCACCATGAACTGGATGCTCTCTGCCCTGTTCCACTCAGCCTTGGGCCAGCTGAATATGGCCTGAAACCTCCAGTAATTGTGAGCTAAATAAACCTTTCCTTCCCTCATTTTGGGTGTCTGGTATTTGTCCCAGCAATGAGTGAAAAGTAACTAAGACACAATTTGGTACCAGAGAAGTGAGGTCATTACTGTGACTAACCTGACCATGTGGATTACAAACTTTTGGGAATGGCTTACAGGAAGAGATAAGAAAGGTTCAGAGATGTTGGCTATAAGCATAGCACAGGAATGACTTCGGCTGTTGTGTTTGGGAGATTCTGGTCAGAACTCAGACCAGAAAACTGGCTTGGAGCCTGGGTATAAAGAATGGCTTATGAGCAGAGATTGGAAATGTTTGGAGAGGTCCTCTGTCTGTGTGAAGAGCTGGAAAAGCTTCAGGTGTTCTGCAGGGGAGATTCTGCTCAGAGCTGAGACCAGAAGACTGACAGAAGACCTGCCCATAAAGACCAGGTTGAGGAGATTTCTTCTGGGAAAAAGGAAAGCACTGGTCTATGGACTCCAGATGATTTGTGCTATGGATTGGCTGAAAGTCTGTCAGAATTTTGCTTGTACCCAGAGACTTCTTCGCCTAAGACTGAGATTAAGCATGGCAGGCTGATTAATCTTTCAAGAGATATTTCAAAGCAACAAGTATTGGGGTGGTGGCATGGTTGTTATTGGTGGCATTTAGCTAGATTTATGTTGAAAATCAAGAGTAAAGAGCCAAGCAGGATGATTTAAAATATTGTGAGTTTAGCTAGAAAGGAAACACCAAGAAAGCTTTGGACTGCAAAGATGGAGCTAAAAGGATCTCCATTACTGGGAAGGAACCAGAGAATCAAAAGGATAGCTTGAGGGCATCACAAGAGGTGGCAGCTCTCCACTCTTTGCAGCCCCAGAATTGCAAAGGATAGAGGCTTTGCCTTGAGAAGAAAGCCTCGGAGATCCAAGTACCAGAATGGCAGGAGTGGCCAAACCAGGTTCCAAAATGGCGCCAGCATGGAGAATATGTTTTTTTGAATCAAGGTCAGAGTGCTCAGCGATCTAGGCCCTTGACCTCTTTAGCCAAGACAGAAGGAAGACCGGCTACTGCTCCAGCTGGAAGCAGCCATCAGCATCACCCACATAAGCATATGCAAAATGGTGGAATTCTGAGGTTAAGAAGGCTTCCACCTCGATTTCATAAGAAGGCCTTGGAGTCCAGGCAGTGTGGCCCTGAGAGGGCAGTGTGAGAAGCAGAGAGTGAGAAGCCTATTCAGTGGAAACTCCAGAAGTTTGGAAAAGCCAGGAACGTGGATCATGCAAAGTGGGAACAAAGCTGGCCTAAGAAAGAAGCCATGGAAATTACCACCAAGGGTGCTGTAGGAGCTGAGCCATGGTGTAAGGCCTTTGGAGCCAACAACTCAGTGCAGACTGCTTCAGATATTCCAGTTGGAACTATGGGATTTAATGCTTACCCTGCTTGATTTTAGACATGTGTTGGTCCCAGTGCTTTGTATTACCCTGTTGTTTGTAACTTTTGAAATGCTAATGTTTATCTTATGCCTTTGGATATGTTTAACTTTTCTATTGTACAGGAGCTCACAGATGAGATTTTGCCTGGATCTTGGAGAAGACTTGGGATTTGGACTTTTCAGCAATGCTGAAACTGTTGGTACTTTGGCAACTCTCCCATATGGACTAAGATGTCTTTTGTACAAAGGGATATATATATATGAGACTTTGGGGGTCCCGGGGCGGAATGTTATGGTTTATGTCTAGTTGTTCCCCCAAAACCTCATGGAGTCATGGGTAGTGACTTGTCGCATTTGAGATTTAAATGATAATCCACTGGGATGACATGTTTCACTACTGTTGGGATTATGGGCTGAGTAGTGCTGAGACTATGGGTGTGGCCTGAGGCTGATAGGCTAAGGCAGAGAGCCTGATGTAATTTAAAGAGAGACAGGGAGACAGACTAGAGTTGTTGCTCTCTCCTCTCCTGGTAGGTTGCTTGCCTCTGTCGCGATTGTTGCTGTTCCGCCACCGTGAGCTGGATGTTCTCTGCCCTGTTCCACTCAGCCTTGGGCCAGTTGAATATGGACTGAAACCTCCAGTAAATGTGAGCTAAATAAACCTTTCCTTTCTTCATTTTGGGTGTCTGGTATTTGTCCCAGCAACGAGTGAATAGTAGCTAAGTTCTTTATAAATTATAGATAGGTGACCTCTGTCTGAATACTTATTAGTTAAATTTTATTTGAATTTGTGAGTTGTATTTCTACTCTGTTGGTAATTGCTTTTGACATGCAAAACGTTCTCAGAAAGACCAGGTCCCAGTTGTTGATTCTTTCAAGTGCTACACGTGCATTCTGATTTTTGTCCATGAACTGTTTTCCAACTCTGATGTCTTCAAGATTTCCTGCTATTTTCTCTTTCAGGATATTTAGTGTTTCTGTTTTAATATTTAGATATTTAATCCATTTTGACTTCAGTTTAGTGCATGGAGATAGAACTGGATCAAGTTTTAGTTTTCAGCATGTAAAGATCATGTATTTCCAACACAATTTGTTAAAGAGGCTTTCTTCCAGTGCACATGTTTGGCCTATTTGTTGAAGATGAGGAGATGGAGGGTGTATTTGCTTCTCCATCTTCTCATCTATTCCTTTGGTCCTCAGGTCTTTTTTTTTTTTTTTTTTTTTTTTTGGCAAATAACATGCTCAGTTTATCACAGTGGCTTTGTAGTACAATTGTAAGTCAAGAATTTTAATGGCTACTCATTTGTCTTTGTTGTGAAGGATTTTCTTTGTATTCTAGATCTTTTCTTTTTCCAAACAAATGGTAGGAATGGTTTTTCCAGGTCTGTGAGGTATGTTGGTGGTATTTTGGTAGGGATTGTGTCAAGTCTGTATAGCAATTTTGGGAGTAGGATCATCTCCACAATGTTGGTTCTTCCTATCCAGGAGCAGAGAATATTTTTCCATTTTCTAAAATCATCTACAGTATCTATTTTCAGAGTGCCCTAGTTTTCATTGAATAGATACTTTACTTTTAGTTAGATTAATTTCTAAGTATTTCATTTTCCATGGTGCTATTATAAACGGTATTGTTTCTCTAATTTCTCTCTCAGTATATTTATATCTGTGTAGAGGAATTCTATTTACTTTTGGGTATTGACTTTGTATCCCACTAAGCTACTGAATTTCCATATTAATTCTAGTATCTTCTTGGTGGAGTTTTTGGTTCTGCCAAGAAGACTTTCATGTCATTTGTAGATAATGATAGTTTAACTTCTTCTTTACCTATTCTTAATACTTTTATTACTCTCTTGTCTAATGCCTCTAGCTAATGATTCCAAACTATATTGAATAGGAGTGGTGATAGAGGACATCCTTATCTTATACCAGATCTGAGAGTAAAAGACTTCAGTTTTTCCCCATTTAGAATTATGTTAGCCATTGGAATTATCAGATAGCTTTTATCACATTGAGGTAGAGGTCATCTATTCCAATTTTCTGTAGGGCTTTGAATATGAATGAGTGTTGGACTTTGTCAAAAGCCTTTTGTGCATCGATTGAGCTGATCAGCTGGTTTTTAGACTTGGCTCTATTGATATAGTGTACTACATTTATAGATTTGCATATGCTGAATGTTCTTTGCATTCCTAGGATGAATCCTCTCTGGTCCTGGCATATAATCTTTCTAATGATTTTCTGTATTCCATTTGCTAGGAATTCATTGAGAATTTTTGCATCTATGTTCATAAGAGAAGTTGACCTGTGGTTCTCTTTTATAGTTGCATCTTTCTCTGGTTTTGGTATCAGTATAATACTTGCCTCATGGAATGATTTTGGGAGGGATAGCTACCTTTTCAATTTCATTGAAGAGTTTGAGGAGTATTGGGATTATGTCTTCTGTAGATTTCAGTGAGGAGTCCATCAGGACCTGGACTTTTCTTTGTCGGTAGGATTTTTATTACATTTTGTATTTCATTGGCTGTTATAGGTTTATTGAAAGTTCTTATATCTTTTTCATTCAGTTTTGGTAAAGTGTACCTTTCTAGGAATCTGTCCATTTCATCTGTGTCTTCAATTCTAGGAGAGTAAAAATTCTCAAAGTAGGTGTTAATGATCTGAATCTCCACTGGGTCTGTGGTAATTCTGCCTTTTTCATTCCTTCTTACTTGAATTTGAGTTTTTTTCTTTGCTCTTTTTAATGATGGTAGGTAGGGGTTTGTTCATTTTATTTAGTTTTTAAAGAACCACATCTTTCATTTGTTAATTTTTTATGTTGCTTTCTTCGTGTCAATTGATTTCTGCACTAATCTTTATAGTTTCTTCCCATCTTTGGGCTTTGAGTTTGGTTTGCTCTTCCTTTTCTAGATGATAGAGATGCAGTATTATTTATTTGTTCCAATATGTTTTCTTAATATGTGAATTCAGAGCTATAAATTTCCCTCTAAGAATTTCTGTCATTGCATCTCACAAATTCTGATGCTATGTTTGAATTTTCATTAAATAGTAGATAATGTTTAATTTTTTCTTAATCTCAACTGTAATTGGTTGAAGATGAAAGTGTTGTTTAATTTCCATGTATTTCTATGGTTTTGTTTGTTTTGTCATTTTTTCCAGTTTCATTGTACTGTGTGTAGATAATACGCATGGGATAATTTCTGTTTTCTTGTACATACTTAATCATGACCTATGGACTAGTATGTGGTTTATTTTAGAAAATGTCCCAAGAGCAGCTGAAAAAATGTGTATGCAGAAGTGGTTGCGTGGAACACTCTGTATATATCCACTAAGTCCAGTTGTTTCAAGTTCTTGTTCAAGTCTGCTATATCTTTGCTATTTTTTGTCTGATTGACCTATCTTTTGGGGATAAAGAGGTGTTAAGGACTCCTGTTAGGATTGTGGTATTGGACACTAGATTTTTCATGTCCATTAAGATTTGTCTTATATAGCTGGGTTTTCCTCTGTTGAGTGCATACATATTTATGAGTGTTACCTCTTCATCTTTAATTTTTCCCCTAACCAATATGTGGTGGCCTTCTTTATTTCATTTGATCAATCTTGGTTCAAAGTTCAGACTATCTGTGAAGAGAATTGCTACTATTGCTTTTTTTCTGAGTGCTGGGGCAGGTAGTATTATTTTTCATGCTTTGACTGTCATCCAATGAATTTCTTTATGAGTTAAGTGTGTTTCTTGTATACAGCATATTGTTGGATTTTGCTTCCTAATTCTTTGTGCCAATCTATTTCTTTTAATTGGAGAATTAAGTCCATTTAAATTGATTATAATTGAAATATATTGACTTATGATTGACATGTTTTTTCCTACTATTGTTTATTGCTTTATTCCTGTGTTTAATTGATCTTTCTATTTGGTGGGTTTATTTCTGTTCTCATTCATGAAGTTCAGGTCATTTTGTCTCTATCTTTTAGTAGAACCCTATGTAAGGTTGGCTCTGACATTATGAAAATTTTTAGTATTCCTGTGATAGAAGTATTAAACTTCTCTGTCTCACTTGAAAGAGAGTTTTGTGGCTTACAGCAGTCTGGGATGGAATTTTTTTTCATGAAGGGCTTGAAGCACTCTGCTGCATGTTTTTCTTGACTTCATGGTTTGTGAAGCGAAATCTGCCATTATTCTGATGGGTTTCCTTTTTTTTTTTTTTTTGTCTTTTTTGAGACAGGGTCTCACTATGCAGTCCAGGCTGCTCTTCAGCTCACTTTTTGTAGCCGAGGGTGGTCTTGAACTCGAACCGACCTTCCTCCTCAGCCTCCCAAATGCTGGGATTATAGACATGCACCACCACGGCCTGGCCTGATAGGTTTTCCTTTAAATGAGATCTCTTTCTTTTCTCTAGTGGCTTTTAATATATTATTCTTCTACTATATTTATGGGATCTTGACTATGATATGTCTGGATGCATTTTTAGTTGGGTTGATCTTATTCAGAGTTCTGCATGCTTTAATTAACTGAATTCCAGATTATTTTCTCATATTTGGGAAATTTTTTGCTATTCCTTTGTCCATATTCTTTTTATATCGTTTGTATTGACTCCTTCTTTCTAACTGATATCTATTAGTCTAACATTGTTAATCTTTCCATCGCCTAACTTATGTTGATTTCCTGTGTCCTAGTTGTTTTTTAGAGATCCTTTCTTAACTTTTCACTAGCTGTGACTGTGCCTTCAAGATCTGAAACTTTATCTTCACTTTTGCACATATGGTGTTGTGAGCTTGTGATTGAAATTTTATTTTCCAGTATATCTCTTTGAAACTGCTTTATGCAATCTATCTCTTTCCTATATTGCTCATTCAAGTATTCCACCATTTTTCTATTCTCCTCTAATCTTTTATCAATGTCTTCTTTAAGGGTACTTATTAATTCTTTCATTATAGTTATCCTTTCTTTTTTTTTTTACTTCAGTGATAATTTCTGATCTGATATCCTCTTAACTTTTTACAGTCGTTCCTTTATTTCAGTTATTATTAATTCAAATATTTCTTTTGTTACCTCAGAGATTATTTCTGATATGATTTCCTCTATGCTTTTCTGAAGCTTTTTTTTTAATTCAGACACTATTAATTCTGAGATTTTGTTTTTTAATTTAGAAGTTATTTCTGATCTGATTTTTTTCTTTACTTTTCTACATTTGTTTCTTTACTTCAGGTGCTATTAATTCAGAGATTTCAGCTCTTCAATTCCCAATTTCTTCTATGCTAGTGTCTCCTGCATTTGTTCTGGTTGTGCTCTTGGACTAAGATTGCATCTCACTCCTTCTCTTTGTCTTGTATATCACTGTCCTTGACCTTTGGTGTAGAGCTTTGGTACAGTTATGCCATTAGAACTTACTGAAATTTGGGTCTAGATCTACCAAGTTTGAAGTTGTCTAGATGTGACTGGCTGTGTCTGGCTGCTGTGCTCATCTTCTTCCTGCTGCAGTCCATGGAAGTGAACCCACTGTACTCCTCTGGCCAGATGTTCAGCTCCTGGATTAGCTGGAAGGATCCAACCCTCAGCCTCTCTGCAGGGAATTTTGCTGCAGTGTTCTATAGGAGGTCCTCTGTTTGGGCTCTGGGTGGGGAAGTTCTGGTCATGTACACAGGCAAAAGTTCCTACCTACAGGCATTCCCTAGCATCTGGGCAGGGAAGTTCTGGTCTCAGCACACAGGCAAGTGTTCCTTCCTACTTGCATGCCCCATCCTGGGATCTGGGCCATGAATAAAATTTTGACGAATAAACAATATTCATTATTAAAAATTATCTTCCTCAATTTAGAATAAATGAAAGTTATTAAATACTGTTAGTAGAAATAAAATTTTCTATTACAAAGAAAAAATAGTCATTACTTTTCAACTTGGTTATTTCGGGAGCTTATTTCTGTTGTGTATAGAACAACACAGTAGCAGTAATTTGTCTCCCTGAGGTATATCATACAGCCATAAATAGACAGGGGTAAATGAAAAAACGGAAATATTTTAAAGACCTAAAATTAAAATTTAAGGCTATGAAGCTATTAGAGGAAAGTGTGTACAAGAAAACTACTATAACAAATAATTTTTTTTGTCCACTTCAGTCTATAAAGAAAAAATAGTGGATGCCATCATATTTACTTAGTTGAAATTTCCTCAATGAAACATCAGCAGAGTAAAAACATACACTGCAGATTGTGAGCAAACATTAAAACCATATATATGAAGGGGTTAATATCCAGAATGTATGAAAATCTCCTACAACTCAATGGTATAAAAGCAAGTAACCCAATTTTTAATAAAATGTTCAAATTAACCTTGATTTTTTTCAGACATAAAAGTAGCCAAGAAGTCTCTGAAAGTATGCGCAACATTATTAATATAAGGCAAGTGTAAATAAGGTTATTATGATGTAGTACCACACTTTTTAGGATGGCTATCATCAAAAAGTCAAGAAATAAATGATACTGAGTACATGGAGAAAATGGAAATCTTGCAACACTTGGAGAGAACACATATTTGTAAAATTGTTATAGAAAAACAATATGGTAGTTCCTAAGAAAATTAGAAATCCAGCTATTGTGATGATACTTATCCTTGTTCTGGATATAAATATAAAAAACTGATGTTACTACTTTGTAAGATGTTTAAAGCCCACATTCATTAGAGCATTACCCACAATAGCAAAGCATGGAAACAATTAAGTGTTCATTTATTGATGAGTGGATAAAGTAACAATGATACATATATAGAATATTATTAAATTTGGAAACGCAGATTCTGCTATTTGCAACAATATGAATGAAGCAAGTGACATCATAACAAGAAAGACAAATTTATGGCTTCACTTGGATGTACAGTTTTAAAATTAAATGAATATAAGTTTGAATACATAGAATAAAATGATGATTAGTTGGGACAGAGGGTGAAAGAGCAGTCAGAGCCAATGAAGAAATATAGGTCACAAGATACAAAGTTGGAGGTACAAATTTATAAGACCAGAGATCTAATGTAGATGAATACTAGTAAATAATATTGTATTTTATTTTTATTTTTTCTTAATAGGACAGATCTTAGGTGATCTTTCTTATATACACAAACAGGTAGCTATGTGAGATGACCAATATGTTAAAAGCTTAATCATACTAAGTACTTAATTATATGTAGGTATGTCAAATATCATTTGGTACACCACAAATATGTACAATGAAATAAAACAATAAAGTGTGAAACTACTGATAACCACTTTTTCCTTTGGAAGACTTGGAAGTTCACACAATGAGCATGGAATTCTATCACAATAATGATTACTTCCAAAAGAATAAAACATGTCTGCATCTTATTTATTAATCTACATAGCATCGAGTAAATTGTATTGTCTTTTCTTTTGGTTGTCATTAATCTCATTCAAATCAACTTAGTTTTGTTTAGGGCAACTTTGTTTAATGATGTAAATTGTGACCATGTCTTGTTTCTCAATGTGGCGGCAGTGTTTTCATCTTCTCCTTCTTCGTAATACTGCATCCAGACAACAGATTTCTCTTTGGACATGAGTTTCATCATTGCATACATCTATTTAAAGTCTCCAGTGCTTTTTTCACCTGTAAGCTCGAAGTCAGGCTCTTGCTTGGCACTGAAGACTACCCACAGTCTGTTCGGTCATGTTGACCCTTATTTCTCACCCTTTCTTATGCAGTGCTCTTCTACGTTCTCACACTTAGTGGCATGCAGATTTAAAACAAATCACTAAACAAATCTTTTTCTTTATTTTGTCCATTTTCTACTTGTCTAGTTCTTTCTATATAAGCTGCATTATATTTACTTAGTGCTCCCGATTTTGCTGATATTTTCATGTCTAGCTTGCAGAATTCAGTTATGGCATCATTTATTTTGCATTTGGAATTATGCTCTCTGTGATATGCTTAATGTACCTTTTTTTCCCCTGGAACTGAGGATTGAACTCTGGCCCTTGCCAGGCAAATGCTTATTCTACTGAACTATCTCCCCATCCCCTGAATGTGCTTTATTTATTGATTTTTCCCTCAATTTGATGGTCAGCGTTGAGAGTGCAGAGATGACACCTCACCCTGGTGCATATGATACCAGAACCCTACTTCCAATGTTACCTGCTAATTCTGCTGATTGCTTATAGTTGTGCTCCTGGGGTGAGCACACGATGAGAGGCACTCAGCATAGCACGTAACTTCAGACAGGAAACTTGCCAGGCTGAGTCACTCAGCAGCTGCTGCATGTTTCCAGTATACTTCTTTACATGCTTGTGAGAATTTGAAATAAAAAAAAAAATCAGTTCAATATGTAGTGGACAAACATGGGATTTGCACCTTTTGAACTTAGTAACACATTTTTAAAAATAAATGCTGTTAATGATGCTCCCTTTGGTTTCTGAAACAGACAGCACTGTTTTTGGTTGCAAGTAACACGAATAGATTTAGTAACAAGGAAAAGAGGAAAGGAAAAGTTCAGAGGCACGATGGCTCCCGATTTAGTTAATTTCGGAAATCAGCAATAGCACCAGGGCAGTCTTTCTTCTGTCTATCTGCACTATGTAGTTTGATCTCCCCTTCCTTGCTGATAGCTATTACAAATCCATCCCTTTGTTGAAAACAATTCCATGGCCAGTGGACAAGACAGAATCATGCCTTCTTTGCTGCCTCCAGGAGTGAGGGAGGCATTTCTCACAGCCCCTGCAAATGTGTCATTTATTATTAACTGAAGTTGTGTTGTGTGTCTACCTTGGCATAGATGAAGGGAAGGACTGAAAAGACCATTAGTGATCAAGCAACAATAGTATGATTATGATTCATGACCTTTATTGCCTGTTGGATACATGATTTTGCTAGTGAAATAGTTTTTAAGAGCTCTGAAAAGAAAAATATCTACAATGATGGAAATATTTGATTGTGGTGATTATTTCACTATATCTGTATCAAATCACCAAATTGCATGCCCTAAATATGTACATGTTATATACATGAATACACCTTAATAAGATTAACTTTCATAAATTTCCTGAGACATTGGCCGTGACTCGTCCCGAAGGCTAACACTAACAACAGTTCTACAAAGTACTGTCTATGGTCTCAAATTTAATCCTGAGGGGATTTGACCCTGGAAGATACAAAAAAAAAAAAAAAAAGATGAATGTTTAGTTATACAGGTCTTGCTTCGACTTGCCCTTGACCACCCAGCAAGAAAAAAAAAAAAATCCTTAATTACAATGCATGGAACGCAGAGCTAGATTGGTGAGATGAGCTTTAGGAGGCTTAGATTCAATAGCCTACAACATCACAAGCTTCACTGGTGGCACACTGCAATTGCAAAACCTTTGACTAT